>JAHUYU010001809.1:0-32626 GCA_030439765.1 Tripidium arundinaceum
ACAAAAAATGTTTTTAAACTTATTGTTTTTGATTTTGAAAGTAAACATGTTTACAACATACATAAGATAAAAGTTGCATAAAGTTTGTTCCATATATATACTTATGCTTGTGGGAAAAATATTCTTATAGGACAATCATGTTGACTAAGTTGTTGTGGAGTGTGATATAGTTCTGGCTTTGAAATCCTACTGATTCTAATCAAAGTACTTGGAGAATTTATTTTTGATAAAATATCATAAAACCATAGTTTCACATACTCCTCAATGGTGATAAATTCCTACCAAAGCCAAATAAAGATCATACATGTCTTAAACCTTTTACATATGCTACTTGTTGTTGTGTTGAGTTTGGTCAAACCATTGTGATCCGTGTTGAGAAATTTATCATGCTCCCAAGATCAAGATCACGTACACACCACATATATATGCCGCTTCTACACTGGAAGTTGTTGGCGGTCCTTAACTCACACTTTTAACCGCCAACATTTATATAAAATCCATCCAAAACAAACACCAAACTTAGACATAGGGCTTTAGAACTAACTATTTCCACGAGTTTTGGTGTCTTACCATTTACAGGAGGACATGTCAGAATAACAAGGAAATGCATCCAAATACGCAATAGGACGAGGTGTAACATCGCCCGACATGAGCCCAAAGGGAGAAGGCCCACTTACCAGGCAAATCAGGGCCCTGTCACGTGGAGAAAAAGGCCCAAAACCCAAAGCAAACGTGCTCCAAATAGCGCCAAACTTTGCAGGAGTGGCCCATGCAGTCCTATAGGCCCACAGAACAAAGATTGGGCTGAAACGACACATCTAGGTGCGGACGCACCCCCTGGTGCGGCCGCACCCTGACTGGACATCTCGAGCCCATCTTTGGTCTGCTACCTCCTACCACCTTACCCATATCGGTTCCCAGGGTATTTGCCAGGTTCAATGTACCTAAAGGGCAGTTTTGAGGTTGGTTTGGTGCCTTCCATGAGGGGATGAAGCATATTCCATGGACATTCCCCCTCTCCACTGTTGGTATTTTTAAACGCAAATAGATAAATCCGCAAGCACACGGATACCGCTGTAGCTTTCACTCGAGAGTATTCCAAGGTATCATATTTATCCATAGGGAAACAATGGTTAAAGAAGTTGATAGTTCACCATCATGTATCTACTAACTAGTATACTGACTAGATTAAAGTGGGGGTAAGTGATGATAATGATAAGAGTTATGAATAATAACACACACATAGGAGAATTCTATGGTAAAATAAATGAGCAGTCTAGCTAAATTGAGAGGACAATGGTTGAGTTCAAGGTTCCTAAGTACTTCTCTATTACTTTGGTTCTATTCTAGTTTAAGCTAGAAGGTATAACTAAAGCATGGGTAGATATAGTGATCACACACAATAACACTTTGGAGTAGCAGTACCTTTTCGACTCTCGAGGGGGGTAAGAAAGCGTAGTCGGGGGAAGGCTACCTAAAGCTCTACGAACACCAATCCGAACATGGTGGATTACAAAGGCCTGATAGATCTATCACCCCTGGGGCTACCACAATGAACCATAGGATTGGGCGCAATCTTAGGTAACCTATAATTTAGACACCATGTCTATACTATCGATTACTACTCTAGTCACGTACTATAACTAGAACACTCAATGCGAGCGGACATGGTAACATCCTAGATGTTGAGCTTCACATTTTGCACTTGCATTAGCATGATCATGAAGCATCATCCATCATATTGCATCATATACATGGAATCATATGTGGTTTCCTCATCAATATACATGAAATATTGGTTTCTATGCTTGGTTAGTAAGTATGGTTTATGCTTGATAATGCAAGTGAGTGTTATTGGTCACTAAACCAACCTAGACCCACTTAGGATACAAAATGAAGCTAGTTTTATGTTGATGATGTAGCATAATTATGTCTCTAAGTGTTGGTTTGACTAGAATTGACCTAGAACCTCTTTTGTTTGACCTGATGTGAACAGTAGCATAGAATGTTTGCATGGCAGTGCACCCTAAATAAAAGTTGTAGTAAATTTCATAAGGAACAAACTTTGTTTAAAGGTCATGACATGAAAATGTCCCTAACATGGTCAAACAGGGCTCACAAGTGAAAAATTGGTACTAATATCAACACTTAGAATTTCACTAAGTCTTTGCTGCACTCCAGTTTCAAGGTAGGGTACTTTGGGGCTCTGTAGTTTGAAAACCAGCTCGATTTAGACCTTGATCCTTAAAGCAAAAATGTTGTACTCGTGTAGCTCTACAAATTCTACTAGTGAAGTTTTTGCCAAAATGCCACAGATTAGGAGCTATATGGTGTTGAAAACACGCTGTCGGTCGGCTTCATTAGGCCTGATGGCCAGCTCGAGCAGCCGGCAGTGGCCGACCGGCCACAGGCCGTGCTCGCCACCTGGCGGCCGTACGCCGGCGTCAGCCCCACCACCACGGCCGGACATGGCGTTAAGGCGCCCGCACTCACCCTCGCCCTCACTCTCCACTCTCGCCCTCTCTGCTCTCTCCCTCGCTCGCACCAGCGTGGAGGAGTGGAGCACAACACCGCCACCATGCTTCCTTCGGCCAATCCACCGCAACTGTCGCGCCGTCGCTCGCTCCACCACCGCACATTGCCCCGCCGACTCATGCTCCATCTCCTCGACCCTTTTGCAGCACCAATCAAGCCAAGGTGAGGGCCTATTGGCCATTTCCGCTACCGACGCCATCGCCGGAGTCGCGCCCAGCTCGGGTCCGCCGTGGCCAGAGCAACTCCGGCCATCTCCCTCTTTGCTCTCTAGTGCGTTGAAATCGTTAGGGTTCCTAGATGGTGAAATCAAGGATGGTTTGGTCGATTAGGCCTCCGGCTCGCCGGAATGGACCGGCGCACCGTGCGCGTCCGCCATGACCGCCATCGCGTTCGAGCTCACCGCCATGAAGCTCACTCGCTCTTTCTCTCTCTTGTCGCTTGTCCGGAGTAGTTTAGGTGTAGGTCTAGCCTAGGGCGTGACCTTACCACCAATGGCAACCCTGCCAGAGCGGAACACGGAGCACCGCACCGCCGTGCTCTCGCCGCCGTGCTGCCATGCATGTGGCCGAGCTCACCAGCGCCATCCCAAGCCCTCACTTCCACCTGTAGCACCGCTAGATCCCCGCGTAGCCATAGCGAGCCTCGCCCGATCACGTCATGGCCGGAGACGGCCGGCCCACCACCGTGCGCCTCCGCCGTGCCACCATCACCGCCGACGAGCACGCTCCGTCGCACCTCCCGCCCAACCACCACCACCAATCGATGCGCCTTGACGAGTTGAGTTCAACGGCGGTGACGCTACCGCCGGAGACCTCGCCGTCGGCGAGAAATCGCTGGTCAAAGTGCTGCTCTGCTCACTGTGTGGCTGACAGTGGGGCCGGTTGACCTGGGTCCCACTTGTCAGTGTTGTTTTTCCTTTTATTGTTTTCTACAAATTCATGCAATGCTTGCAAAATGCATATCTGGAGTTTTAAGGGTCCAAATTGAGTGATTCCAATTTTTTTAGCTTTGTCTTGAGGAATGCTACCTTCTAAAAATATAAAACTTGCCATGTTTAGTGATAAATTATTTAGTTATAATTTATTTGTTAACTAATATTTATCTTAGAAAATGCATAACTAAATATTGGTAACAGATAAAAATACTATTCCAATTTTGTTAGTCTTGTGTTGACATGCTTTAGCTAAGAAAAATATTAAACCTATAGTAAGCATGGTTAAAATATGTTTTTGCAATTTAGCTTAATTAAATGCTTTACCTTGTGAATTTTATAGTGGGAAATATATGAATTCTTTGAGCATGAATCTTTTTGTAAATTGTTATTGTGCTGTGATGAAAGTAAGAAAAATAGGAAATCTATTGTTTGACACTTTTCACTGTACTAAGTATTTTTGAGTGAGATTATGCCTATTAGCTTGTTATTTTTGTGGAGGCTACTATTCTTATCCAAATGATATGCAATTTTTACAGTAGGCTATTAAGAGCATAATTGAGCTTCTGTAATTTTCTCAGATTTTTCTAGGTAACAGAAGTAGTAGTTCCAGTTTTGCCCTATTATATGCAAGAAAGAAATAAATACTTTAAGAATGTAATTAAGGTTAACCATGATGCTTTTTGACATAGTTAGGAGATATGCAAACTATTGACCTATTTGGTTGCACTCAGTTGACTTGATTATGTGCAATAAGTATGTGATGGTTTTAGCTTTGTGTGTGTATGTAGTACTAGTACTCTATTGCTTAAGAGTGAACTTAATGCTTGGTTATAGATGCTTAGGCTAACTAAGGTAGGTTGCTAGCTGCAGGTGCTAGGCCTCTCACTAAAGATGAGCAGCTTTACCTTAGGTTATTAGAAAAGGGTGAGTACATGTTTACTTTACCAAAGAAGAAATATGCACCTACTCGGTCAAATCAAAATAAACTAACATCATTATGTACCTTGCTGCTATGTGTAAACATATGTGTGTGCATCTCATCATATCATATATCGCATGGCATCTCTTATGCATTCATGATACTCATTTTGTGCATATACATGCAATAGGTGTTCCGGAAGGGGTGACACTTCTCGAGTTCGAACCCGTGGGCCTAGAACCGTAGGAGGAGGAGCAGGCAGCCCAAGAACAGGAGGTTTGGGCAGCAGAAGGAGCCAACCCAGAAGATCTTCCTGAGTGTCCTAACCACCATCCTTCCTTGTTTCTAAAAGGCAAGCCCTGGAGCATTCTAAGTCTCCCATGATTTATAAATATCAACTTGAGTTCTTTATGTTTGATGCATTAAGTATTAGGAGTTGAATTGGAACCACTTGTTGCATATACACTCCTTGTCCCGCAAGATACCTTGAACCCTGTGTAGGTCCAGGATCGAAACTATGCTTAGCTATGTTTAGACCGGTAAAAGTCAGGTGATCTCCTGTCACCTGCGAGATATAGGTGGATATCTGGTCATGATGAGCTATATTGCTGTCATGGGAATAACCATGTGAGGTTGAATAAATGGAGACCGTGTCAGACTGAGATAGAGAAGCAACAAGGCATGGAGGTCTTGGGTGTGTATCTATCCCCGTCTGTGTCGGTTAAGGACCGTACCGTTGTTGGAACTTCTGTCGAGATTGAACGCATGCCTATCACTTAGCTGGCTAGATAAGTCGTTCCGACCGCGAAGCCGAGTAGCTCAACTCAGGCCAGGCCCCGTTCTGTATAAGTGCGTAATCAGGAAGTCGGAGCATAGACTATGGGCAAGCTTGACCTAGCTGTTCGGCAGCGACCGTGGTAGGCATGACTTGAATACCCTGTCTACCGTGGTAAGACCTGTGTTGCGACGCTGATCGGACCCGCGAAGTTGGTTCCTGAGTTGTACCAAAGGTGACCTAAGGCTGCCTTCGCGAGGTATGCCTAGGTTTATGTTAGGAATAAAACCCCAGATCTGGTTGGAATCGATTCGAATCGCCGTCTCTCCCGGATAGTGAGAAACTTGACTAGCTTTAGCTTCGTAGTAATACTTGATGGAATCGCCGTCTCTCCCGGATATGGTTACTACTGTTTGTTTAGCTAAACTTAGTGATTGCTCTAGTACAGGTGCTAATCTAGACATGCTTATTGAGAATAGGAATTAATTTGTTGCTAAAGATATTAAATATCTGAGTTATGTCATTTAAGCCTTTATGCAAAATGTTGTCAACCAGCTCCACAAAGAAAAGCCTTGCATACTCCTTGGTGTCACCTTATTTCTAGTTAATGACGGGTAAGTCTAGCTGAGTACATTCCCGTACTCAGGGTTTATTCCCTCTTGTTGCAGATGACATGGTGTACCATGGGTACTACAGGACCTGCCTTTATCCCCCCGTGGATGAGGACTAGACCATGGGGCATGGTCATTCTCAGTTATCTTTTCTATGATGCTTTTGTTGGAATATGATTTCAAAACTACTTTGCTTCCGCTACCTGAACTTGGTTTGTAATAACTTTATGTTCACTCCAATGGATGTAAGCTACTTGCGAACTATTTGTGAATCTGTGTTGTAACATGTGGCTGGTTACGCTGAACTAAGTATGACGGTTTGATCATTGCGGTGATTGCTATTGTACTTGTGCTCTTATAAATTGGACGGTTCTATTACAGAGATCCCATGCCAAGATATGATAGCTATACTAACCATACACATGAAAGCATAAAAGTAAATAGAGAAGATAAATATATTAAAGCATAAGTCTAGGATTCCCTCCAGGGAGGGGGGTAGGGGCTGCTTATATAGGCCGGAGCATCAATTCTGGACCATCGGATCAAACCAACCTTGATCAACGGCATAGATGGACTCTCAAAGGCGGTGAGGAACAAAGGTAGCAAGGAGGGGCTGACCCATGGGTCCCACAGGCCGACCGGCCTATAGGTGGGGCCGACCGGCCCCCCATGTCAGCCTCTCATGGTCATCTTTGGTGGAGAGTCCTCTAGTGTCTTCTAGAATCTTCCCAAGTTGTTTACGCAGCAGAATTCCTTGATTTCCTTTGACGAATAGGTCCTCCTTGACGGTTTTCTGGATAAACCCTGCTGAAAACACAGATTCACCAAAACTTGTGGAACTTGTTAGTTTAAACCCCTAGACTCATATTGTTTATCATTTTATGCCTGTATCCAAGTTATTTTGACGGTTTAAAACGATCGTTATCTACCGTCAACAAGTTCCCCCACACTTAACCTTTGCTAGTCCCTGAGCAAAGCCAAACTCAGCAATGGATCAGGAGTTGCTACAATGTTTTCATGCCTCAAAAGTACACATACTTTCCATTTAGATCCACCCAAAATGTTTTACTCCTACACTAGGGGTGAACACAAAAATATGCTTGTTAGGTTTTCCATTCATCAAATAAATGCTCCAAGTTCGTGTTGCTATCTCTCAAAAGTTTTGTTGCAGAAAAGAGGCATGGGCTATGCAAAAGTTATTCATAAAAAAAAGAAGAGAATTGAAAAAATGAACAAGTGTCCGAGATATTGAAAAGGTGAGAGAAAACAATGGGTACTTTGATGCCCGCCTGAGAGAAAACAATGGGTACTTTGATGCTCGCCATGAGTGAAAAAATGAGAATAAAGATAGCCCTTGTCTTTTTCAAATATTTCTAAGTTTCAAAAGAGAGATAAGTTTTCAAGGAGCAAAGTAGAATTAGGTTAGCCACCATATATATCCATCATATATCCACACACATGCACATCTTGATTTGACTGTATGACTCAACTCTCTTTGGATCCATTGTTTGACTTTACAATATATGTATTGCAAGTATGCTCTAGCTTTCTCCCTACCTATGAACTCCTCATAAACCTTAGTGGTAGGAAGAGAAAAAGGCATAACATCTTCATTGCCTTGGTAATACCAGAGAGACTTGAGAGTGTCATACAATGGAATTTCTGAGTTTTATTTTGAAAACTTATAAAAACTTCAGAACAATGGTGGAACAAAGAACTTGAGACATAGTGCTTGACTTGATCATTCTGTCCTTCAATTGCTTAAGACCCAAGTGAAGGCTAAGAAGCCCCATGGTTGAAGGTAATACGGGTAAGTTTGAAAATCAGATCAGTTTATTCCAATCTGGAGGAGAATTTTTGTTTGACGCATGTGTACTTTTGAGGCATGAAAACATTGTAGCAACTCCTGATCCATTGCTGAGTTTGGCTTTGCTCAGGGACTAGCAAAGGTTAAGTGTGGGGGAACTTGTTGACGGTAGATAACGATCGTTTTAAACCGTCAAAATAACTTGGATACAGGCATAAAATGATAAACAATATGAGTCTAGGGGTTTAAACTAACAAGTTCCACAAGTTTTGGTGAATCTGTGTTTTCAGCAGGGTTTATCCAGAAAACCGTCAAGGAGGACCTATTCGTCAAAGGAAATCAAGGAATTCTGCTGCGTAAACAACTTGGGAAGATTCTAGAAGACACTAGAGGACTCTCCACCAAAGATGACCATGAGAGGCTGACATGGGGGGCCGGTCGGCCCCACCTATAGGCCGGTCGGCCTGTGGGACCCATGGGTCAGCCCCTCCTTGCTACCTTTGTTCCTCACCGCCTTTGAGAGTCCATCTATGCCGTTGATCAAGGTTGGTTTGATCCGATGGTCCAGAATTGATGCTCCGGCCTATATAAGCAGCCCCTACCCCCCTCCCTGGAGGGAATCCTAGACTTATGCTTTAATATATTTATCTTCTCTATTTACTTTTATGCTTTCATGTGTATGGTTAGTATAGCTATCATATCTTGGCATGGGATCTCTGTAATAGAACCGTCCAATTTATAAGAGCACAAGTACAATAGCAATCACCGCAATGATCAAACCGTCATACTTAGTTCAGCGTAACCAGCCACATGTTACAACACAGATTCACAAATAGTTCGCAAGTAGCTTACATCCATTGGAGTGAACATAAAGTTATTACAAACCAAGTTCAGGTAGCGGAAGCAAAGTAGTTTTGAAATCATATTCCAACAAAAGCATCATAGAAAAGATAACTGAGAATGACCATGCCCCATGGTCTAGTCCTCATCCACGGGGGGATAAAGGCAGGTCCTGTAGTACCCATGGTACACCATGTCATCTGCAACAAGAGGGAATAAACCCTGAGTACGGGAATGTACTCAGCTAGACTTACCCGTCATTAACTAGAAATAAGGTGACACCAAGGAGTATGCAAGGCTTTTCTTTGTGGAGCTGGTTGACAACATTTTGCATAAAGGCTTAAATGACATAACTCAGATATTTAATATCTTTAGCAACAAATTAATTCCTATTCTCAATAAGCATGTCTAGATTAGCACCTGTACTAGAGCAATCACTAAGTTTAGCTAAACAAACAGTAGTAACCATATCCGGGAGAGACGGCGATTCCATCAAGTATTACTACGAAGCTAAAGCTAGTCAAGTTTCTCACTATCCGGGAGAGACGGCGATTCGAATCGATTCCAACCAGATCTGGGGTTTTATTCCTAACATAAACCTAGGCATACCTCGCGAAGGCAGCCTTAGGTCACCTTTGGTACAACTCAGGAACCAACTTCGCGGGTCCGATCAGCGTCGCAACACAGGTCTTACCACGGTAGACAGGGTATTCAAGTCATGCCTACCACGGTCGCTGCCGAACAGCTAGGTCAAGCTTGCCCATAGTCTATGCTCCGACTTCCTGATTACGCACTTATACAGAACGGGGCCTGGCCTGAGTTGAGCTACTCGGCTTCGCGGTCGGAACGACTTATCTAGCCAGCTAAGTGATAGGCATGCGTTCAATCTCGACAGAAGTTCCAACAACGGTACGGTCCTTAACCGACACAGACGGGGATAGATACACACCCAAGACCTCCATGCCTTGTTGCTTCTCTATCTCAGTCTGACACGGTCTCCATTTATTCAACCTCACATGGTTATTCCCATGACAGCAATATAGCTCATCATGACCAGATATCCACCTATATCTCGCAGGTGACAGGAGATCACCTGACTTTTACCGGTCTAAACATAGCTAAGCATAGTTTCGATCCTGGACCTACACAGGGTTCAAGGTATCTTGCGGGACAAGGAGTGTATATGCAACAAGTGGTTCCAATTCAACTCCTAATACTTAATGCATCAAACATAAAGAACTCAAGTTGATATTTATAAATCATGGGAGACTTAGAATGCTCCAGGGCTTGCCTTTTAGAAACAAGGAAGGATGGTGGTTAGGACACTCAGGAAGATCTTCTGGGTTGGCTCCTTCTGCTGCCCAAACCTCCTGTTCTTGGGCTGCCTGCTCCTCCTCCTACGGTTCTAGGCCCACGGGTTCGAACTCGAGAAGTGTCACCCCTTCCGGAACACCTATTGCATGTATATGCACAAAATGAGTATCATGAATGCATAAGAGATGCCATGCGATATATGATATGATGAGATGCACACACATATGTTTACACATAGCAGCAAGGTACATAATGATGTTAGTTTATTTTGATTTGACCGAGTAGGTGCATATTTCTTCTTTGGTAAAGTAAACATGTACTCACCCTTTTCTAATAACCTAAGGTAAAGCTGCTCATCTTTAGTGAGAGGCCTAGCACCTGCAGCTAGCAACCTACCTTAGTTAGCCTAAGCATCTATAACCAAGCATTAAGTTCACTCTTAAGCAATAGAGTACTAGTACTACATACACACACAAAGCTAAAACCATCACATACTTATTGCACATAATCAAGTCAACTGAGTGCAACCAAATAGGTCAATAGTTTGCACATCTTGATTTGACTGTATGACTCAACTCTCTTTGGATCCATTGTTTGACTTTACAATATATGTATTGCAAGTATGCTCTAGCTTTCTCCCTACCTATGAACTCCTCATAAACCTTAGTGGTAGGAAGAGAAAAAGGCATAACATCTTCATTGCCTTGGTAATACCAGAGAGACTTGAGAGTGTCATACAATGGAATTTCTGAGTTTTATTTTGAAAACTTATAAAAACTTCAGAACAATGGTGGAACAAAGAACTTGAGACATAGTGCTTGACTTGATCATTCTGTCCTTCAATTGCTTAAGAGTGAACTTAATGCTTGGTTATAGATGCTTAGGCTAACTAAGGTAGGTTGCTAGCTGCAGGTGCTAGGCCTCTCACTAAAGATGAGCAGCTTTACCTTAGGTTATTAGAAAAGGGTGAGTACATGTTTACTTTACCAAAGAAGAAATATGCACCTACTCGGTCAAATCAAAATAAACTAACATCATTATGTACCTTGCTGCTATGTGTAAACATATGTGTGTGCATCTCATCATATCATATATCGCATGGCATCTCTTATGCATTCATGATACTCATTTTGTGCATATACATGCAATAGGTGTTCCGGAAGGGGTGACACTTCTCGAGTTCGAACCCGTGGGCCTAGAACCGTAGGAGGAGGAGCAGGCAGCCCAAGAACAGGAGGTTTGGGCAGCAGAAGGAGCCAACCCAGAAGATCTTCCTGAGTGTCCTAACCACCATCCTTCCTTGTTTCTAAAAGGCAAGCCCTGGAGCATTCTAAGTCTCCCATGATTTATAAATATCAACTTGAGTTCTTTATGTTTGATGCATTAAGTATTAGGAGTTGAATTGGAACCACTTGTTGCATATACACTCCTTGTCCCGCAAGATACCTTGAACCCTGTGTAGGTCCAGGATCGAAACTATGCTTAGCTATGTTTAGACCGGTAAAAGTCAGGTGATCTCCTGTCACCTGCGAGATATAGGTGGATATCTGGTCATGATGAGCTATATTGCTGTCATAGGGAATAACCATGTGAGGTTGAATAAATGGAGACCGTGTCAGACTGAGATAGAGAAGCAACAAGGCATGGAGGTCTTGGGTGTGTATCTATCCCCGTCTGTGTCGGTTAAGGACCGTACCGTTGTTGGAACTTCTGTCGAGATTGAACGCATGCCTATCACTTAGCTGGCTAGATAAGTCGTTCCGACCGCGAAGCCGAGTAGCTCAACTCAGGCCAGGCCCCGTTCTGTATAAGTGCGTAATCAGGAAGTCGGAGCATAGACTATGGGCAAGCTTGACCTAGCTGTTCGGCAGCGACCGTGGTAGGCATGACTTGAATACCCTGTCTACCGTGGTAAGACCTGTGTTGCGACGCTGATCGGACCCGCGAAGTTGGTTCCTGAGTTGTACCAAAGGTGACCTAAGGCTGCCTTCGCGAGGTATGCCTAGGTTTATGTTAGGAATAAAACCCCAGATCTGGTTGGAATCGATTCGAATCGCCGTCTCTCCCGGATAGTGAGAAACTTGACTAGCTTTAGCTTCGTAGTAATACTTGATGGAATCGCCGTCTCTCCCGGATATGGTTACTACTGTTTGTTTAGCTAAACTTAGTGATTGCTCTAGTACAGGTGCTAATCTAGACATGCTTATTGAGAATAGGAATTAATTTGTTGCTAAAGATATTAAATATCTGAGTTATGTCATTTAAGCCTTTATGCAAAATGTTGTCAACCAGCTCCACAAAGAAAAGCCTTGCATACTCCTTGGTGTCACCTTATTTCTAGTTAATGACGGGTAAGTCTAGCTGAGTACATTCCCGTACTCAGGGTTTATTCCCTCTTGTTGCAGATGACATGGTGTACCATGGGTACTACAGGACCTGCCTTTATCCCCCCGTGGATGAGGACTAGACCATGGGGCATGGTCATTCTCAGTTATCTTTTCTATGATGCTTTTGTTGGAATATGATTTCAAAACTACTTTGCTTCCGCTACCTGAACTTGGTTTGTAATAACTTTATGTTCACTCCAATGGATGTAAGCTACTTGCGAACTATTTGTGAATCTGTGTTGTAACATGTGGCTGGTTACGCTGAACTAAGTATGACGGTTTGATCATTGCGGTGATTGCTATTGTACTTGTGCTCTTATAAATTGGACGGTTCTATTACAGAGATCCCATGCCAAGATATGATAGCTATACTAACCATACACATGAAAGCATAAAAGTAAATAGAGAAGATAAATATATTAAAGCATAAGTCTAGGATTCCCTCCAGGGAGGGGGGTAGGGGCTGCTTATATAGGCCGGAGCATCAATTCTGGACCATCGGATCAAACCAACCTTGATCAACGGCATAGATGGACTCTCAAAGGCGGTGAGGAACAAAGGTAGCAAGGAGGGGCTGACCCATGGGTCCCACAGGCCGACCGGCCTATAGGTGGGGCCGACCGGCCCCCCATGTCAGCCTCTCATGGTCATCTTTGGTGGAGAGTCCTCTAGTGTCTTCTAGAATCTTCCCAAGTTGTTTACGCAGCAGAATTCCTTGATTTCCTTTGACGAATAGGTCCTCCTTGACGGTTTTCTGGATAAACCCTGCTGAAAACACAGATTCACCAAAACTTGTGGAACTTGTTAGTTTAAACCCCTAGACTCATATTGTTTATCATTTTATGCCTGTATCCAAGTTATTTTGACGGTTTAAAACGATCGTTATCTACCGTCAACAAGTTCCCCCACACTTAACCTTTGCTAGTCCCTGAGCAAAGCCAAACTCAGCAATGGATCAGGAGTTGCTACAATGTTTTCATGCCTCAAAAGTACACATGCGTCAAACAAAAATTCTCCTCCAGATTGGAATAAACTGATCTGATTTTCAAACTTACCCGTATTACCTTCAACCATGGGGCTTCTTAGCCTTCACTTGGGTCTTAAGCAATTGAAGGACAGAATGATCAAGTCAAGCACTATGTCTCAAGTTCTTTGTTCCACCATTGTTCTGAAGTTTTTATAAGTTTTCAAAATAAAACTCAGAAATTCCATTGTATGACACTCTCAAGTCTCTCTGGTATTACCAAGGCAATGAAGATGTTATGCCTTTTTCTCTTCCTACCACTAAGGTTTATGAGGAGTTCATAGGTAGGGAGAAAGCTAGAGCATACTTGCAATACATATATTGTAAAGTCAAACAATGGATCCAAAGAGAGTTGAGTCATACAGTCAAATCAAGATGTGCATGTGTGTGGATATATGATGGATATATATGGTGGCTAACCTAATTCTACTTTGCTCCTTGAAAACTTATCTCTCTTTTGAAACTTAGAAATATTTGAAAAAGACAAGGGCTATCTTTATTCTCATTTTTTCACTCATGGCGAGCATCAAAGTACCCATTGTTTTCTCTCAGGCGGGCATCAAAGTACCCATTGTTTTCTCTCACCTTTTCAATATCTCGGACACTTGTTCATTTTTTCAATTCTCTTCTTTTTTTTATGAATAACTTTTGCATAGCCCATGCCTCTTTTCTGCAACAAAACTTTTGAGAGATAGCAACACGAACTTGGAGCATTTATTTGATGAATGGAAAACCTAACAAGCATATTTTTGTGTTCACCCCTAGTGTAGGAGTAAAACATTTTGGGTGGATCTAAATGGAAAGTATGTGGATGGTACTTCCAATGTAGAAGTAGCATATTTGGGTACTTTGATGCCCGCCTGAGAGAAAACAATGGGTACTTTGATGCTCGCCATGAGTGAAAAAATGAGAATAAAGATAGCCCTTGTCTTTTTCAAATATTTCTAAGTTTCAAAAGAGAGATAAGTTTTCAAGGAGCAAAGTAGAATTAGGTTAGCCACCATATATATCCATCATATATCCACACACATGCACATCTTGATTTGACTGTATGACTCAACTCTCTTTGGATCCATTGTTTGACTTTACAATATATGTATTGCAAGTATGCTCTAGCTTTCTCCCTACCTATGAACTCCTCATAAACCTTAGTGGTAGGAAGAGAAAAAGGCATAACATCTTCATTGCCTTGGTAATACCAGAGAGACTTGAGAGTGTCATACAATGGAATTTCTGAGTTTTATTTTGAAAACTTATAAAAACTTCAGAACAATGGTGGAACAAAGAACTTGAGACATAGTGCTTGACTTGATCATTCTGTCCTTCAATTGCTTAAGACCCAAGTGAAGGCTAAGAAGCCCCATGGTTGAAGGTAATACGGGTAAGTTTGAAAATCAGATCAGTTTATTCCAATCTGGAGGAGAATTTTTGTTTGACGCATGTGTACTTTTGAGGCATGAAAACATTGTAGCAACTCCTGATCCATTGCTGAGTTTGGCTTTGCTCAGGGACTAGCAAAGGTTAAGTGTGGGGGAACTTGTTGACGGTAGATAACGATCGTTTTAAACCGTCAAAATAACTTGGATACAGGCATAAAATGATAAACAATATGAGTCTAGGGGTTTAAACTAACAAGTTCCACAAGTTTTGGTGAATCTGTGTTTTCAGCAGGGTTTATCCAGAAAACCGTCAAGGAGGACCTATTCGTCAAAGGAAATCAAGGAATTCTGCTGCGTAAACAACTTGGGAAGATTCTAGAAGACACTAGAGGACTCTCCACCAAAGATGACCATGAGAGGCTGACATGGGGGGCCGGTCGGCCCCACCTATAGGCCGGTCGGCCTGTGGGACCCATGGGTCAGCCCCTCCTTGCTACCTTTGTTCCTCACCGCCTTTGAGAGTCCATCTATGCCGTTGATCAAGGTTGGTTTGATCCGATGGTCCAGAATTGATGCTCCGGCCTATATAAGCAGCCCCTACCCCCCTCCCTGGAGGGAATCCTAGACTTATGCTTTAATATATTTATCTTCTCTATTTACTTTTATGCTTTCATGTGTATGGTTAGTATAGCTATCATATCTTGGCATGGGATCTCTGTAATAGAACCGTCCAATTTATAAGAGCACAAGTACAATAGCAATCACCGCAATGATCAAACCGTCATACTTAGTTCAGCGTAACCAGCCACATGTTACAACACAGATTCACAAATAGTTCGCAAGTAGCTTACATCCATTGGAGTGAACATAAAGTTATTACAAACCAAGTTCAGGTAGCGGAAGCAAAGTAGTTTTGAAATCATATTCCAACAAAAGCATCATAGAAAAGATAACTGAGAATGACCATGCCCCATGGTCTAGTCCTCATCCACGGGGGGATAAAGGCAGGTCCTGTAGTACCCATGGTACACCATGTCATCTGCAACAAGAGGGAATAAACCCTGAGTACGGGAATGTACTCAGCTAGACTTACCCGTCATTAACTAGAAATAAGGTGACACCAAGGAGTATGCAAGGCTTTTCTTTGTGGAGCTGGTTGACAACATTTTGCATAAAGGCTTAAATGACATAACTCAGATATTTAATATCTTTAGCAACAAATTAATTCCTATTCTCAATAAGCATGTCTAGATTAGCACCTGTACTAGAGCAATCACTAAGTTTAGCTAAACAAACAGTAGTAACCATATCCGGGAGAGACGGCGATTCCATCAAGTATTACTACGAAGCTAAAGCTAGTCAAGTTTCTCACTATCCGGGAGAGACGGCGATTCGAATCGATTCCAACCAGATCTGGGGTTTTATTCCTAACATAAACCTAGGCATACCTCGCGAAGGCAGCCTTAGGTCACCTTTGGTACAACTCAGGAACCAACTTCGCGGGTCCGATCAGCGTCGCAACACAGGTCTTACCACGGTAGACAGGGTATTCAAGTCATGCCTACCACGGTCGCTGCCGAACAGCTAGGTCAAGCTTGCCCATAGTCTATGCTCCGACTTCCTGATTACGCACTTATACAGAACGGGGCCTGGCCTGAGTTGAGCTACTCGGCTTCGCGGTCGGAACGACTTATCTAGCCAGCTAAGTGATAGGCATGCGTTCAATCTCGACAGAAGTTCCAACAACGGTACGGTCCTTAACCGACACAGACGGGGATAGATACACACCCAAGACCTCCATGCCTTGTTGCTTCTCTATCTCAGTCTGACACGGTCTCCATTTATTCAACCTCACATGGTTATTCCCATGACAGCAATATAGCTCATCATGACCAGATATCCACCTATATCTCGCAGGTGACAGGAGATCACCTGACTTTTACCGGTCTAAACATAGCTAAGCATAGTTTCGATCCTGGACCTACACAGGGTTCAAGGTATCTTGCGGGACAAGGAGTGTATATGCAACAAGTGGTTCCAATTCAACTCCTAATACTTAATGCATCAAACATAAAGAACTCAAGTTGATATTTATAAATCATGGGAGACTTAGAATGCTCCAGGGCTTGCCTTTTAGAAACAAGGAAGGATGGTGGTTAGGACACTCAGGAAGATCTTCTGGGTTGGCTCCTTCTGCTGCCCAAACCTCCTGTTCTTGGGCTGCCTGCTCCTCCTCCTACGGTTCTAGGCCCACGGGTTCGAACTCGAGAAGTGTCACCCCTTCCGGAACACCTATTGCATGTATATGCACAAAATGAGTATCATGAATGCATAAGAGATGCCATGCGATATATGATATGATGAGATGCACACACATATGTTTACACATAGCAGCAAGGTACATAATGATGTTAGTTTATTTTGATTTGACCGAGTAGGTGCATATTTCTTCTTTGGTAAAGTAAACATGTACTCACCCTTTTCTAATAACCTAAGGTAAAGCTGCTCATCTTTAGTGAGAGGCCTAGCACCTGCAGCTAGCAACCTACCTTAGTTAGCCTAAGCATCTATAACCAAGCATTAAGTTCACTCTTAAGCAATAGAGTACTAGTACTACATACACACACAAAGCTAAAAAAATTGGAATCACTCAATTTGGACCCTTAAAACTCCAGATATGCATTTTGCAAGCATTGCATGAATTTGTAGAAAACAATAAAAGGAAAAACAACACTGACAAGTGGGACCCAGGTCAACCGGCCCCACTGTCAGCCACACAGTGAGCAGAGCAGCACTTTGACCAGCGATTTCTCGCCGACGGCGAGGTCTCCGGCGGTAGCGTCACCGCCGTTGAACTCAACTCGTCAAGGCGCATCGATTGGTGGTGGTGGTTGGGCGGGAGGTGCGACGGAGCGTGCTCGTCGGCGGTGATGGTGGCACGGCGGAGGCGCACGGTGGTGGGCCGGCCGTCTCCGGCCATGACGTGATCGGGCGAGGCTCGCTATGGCTACGCGGGGATCTAGCGGTGCTACAGGTGGAAGTGAGGGCTTGGGATGGCGCTGGTGAGCTCGGCCACATGCATGGCAGCACGGCGGCGAGAGCACGGCGGTGCGGTGCTCCGTGTTCCGCTCTGGCAGGGTTGCCATTGGTGGTAAGGTCACGCCCTAGGCTAGACCTACACCTAAACTACTCCGGACAAGCGACAAGAGAGAGAAAGAGCGAGTGAGCTTCATGGCGGTGAGCTCGAACGCGATGGCGGTCATGGCGGACGCGCACGGTGCGCCGGTCCATTCCGGCGAGCCGGAGGCCTAATCGACCAAACCATCCTTGATTTCACCATCTAGGAACCCTAACGATTTCAACGCACTAGAGAGCAAAGAGGGAGATGGCCGGAGTTGCTCTGGCCACGGCGGACCCGAGCTGGGCGCGACTCCGGCGATGGCGTCGGTAGCGGAAATGGCCAATAGGCCCTCACCTTGGCTTGATTGGTGCTGCAAAAGGGTCGAGGAGATGGAGCATGAGTCGGCGGGGCAATGTGCGGTGGTGGAGCGAGCGACGGCGCGACAGTTGCGGTGGATTGGCCGAAGGAAGCATGGTGGCGGTGTTGTGCTCCACTCCTCCACGCTGGTGCGAGCGAGGGAGAGAGCAGAGAGGGCGAGAGTGGAGAGTGAGGGCGAGGGTGAGTGCGGGCGCCTTAACGCCATGTCCGGCCGTGGTGGTGGGGCTGACGCCGGCGTACGGCCGCCAGGTGGCGAGCACGGCCTGTGGCCGGTCGGCCACTGCCGGCTGCTCGAGCTGGCCATCAGGCCTAATGAAGCCGACCGACAGCGTGTTTTCAACACCATATAGCTCCTAATCTGTGGCATTTTGGCAAAAACTTCACTAGTAGAATTTGTAGAGCTACACGAGTACAACATTTTTGCTTTAAGGATCAAGGTCTAAATCGAGCTGGTTTTCAAACTACAGAGCCCCAAAGTACCCTACCTTGAAACTGGAGTGCAGCAAAGACTTAGTGAAATTCTAAGTGTTGATATTAGTACCAATTTTTCACTTGTGAGCCCTATTATATGCAAGAAAGAAATAAATACTTTAAGAATGTAATTAAGGTTAACCATGATGCTTTTTGACATAGTTAGGAGATATGCAAACTATTGACCTATTTGGTTGCACTCAGTTGACTTGATTATGTGCAATAAGTATGTGATGGTTTTAGCTTTGTGTGTGTATGTAGTACTAGTACTCTATTGCTTAAGAGTGAACTTAATGCTTGGTTATAGATGCTTAGGCTAACTAAGGTAGGTTGCTAGCTGCAGGTGCTAGGCCTCTCACTAAAGATGAGCAGCTTTACCTTAGGTTATTAGAAAAGGGTGAGTACATGTTTACTTTACCAAAGAAGAAATATGCACCTACTCGGTCAAATCAAAATAAACTAACATCATTATGTACCTTGCTGCTATGTGTAAACATATGTGTGTGCATCTCATCATATCATATATCGCATGGCATCTCTTATGCATTCATGATACTCATTTTGTGCATATACATGCAATAGGTGTTCCGGAAGGGGTGACACTTCTCGAGTTCGAACCCGTGGGCCTAGAACCGTAGGAGGAGGAGCAGGCAGCCCAAGAACAGGAGGTTTGGGCAGCAGAAGGAGCCAACCCAGAAGATCTTCCTGAGTGTCCTAACCACCATCCTTCCTTGTTTCTAAAAGGCAAGCCCTGGAGCATTCTAAGTCTCCCATGATTTATAAATATCAACTTGAGTTCTTTATGTTTGATGCATTAAGTATTAGGAGTTGAATTGGAACCACTTGTTGCATATACACTCCTTGTCCCGCAAGATACCTTGAACCCTGTGTAGGTCCAGGATCGAAACTATGCTTAGCTATGTTTAGACCGGTAAAAGTCAGGTGATCTCCTGTCACCTGCGAGATATAGGTGGATATCTGGTCATGATGAGCTATATTGCTGTCATGGGAATAACCATGTGAGGTTGAATAAATGGAGACCGTGTCAGACTGAGATAGAGAAGCAACAAGGCATGGAGGTCTTGGGTGTGTATCTATCCCCGTCTGTGTCGGTTAAGGACCGTACCGTTGTTGGAACTTCTGTCGAGATTGAACGCATGCCTATCACTTAGCTGGCTAGATAAGTCGTTCCGACCGCGAAGCCGAGTAGCTCAACTCAGGCCAGGCCCCGTTCTGTATAAGTGCGTAATCAGGAAGTCGGAGCATAGACTATGGGCAAGCTTGACCTAGCTGTTCGGCAGCGACCGTGGTAGGCATGACTTGAATACCCTGTCTACCGTGGTAAGACCTGTGTTGCGACGCTGATCGGACCCGCGAAGTTGGTTCCTGAGTTGTACCAAAGGTGACCTAAGGCTGCCTTCGCGAGGTATGCCTAGGTTTATGTTAGGAATAAAACCCCAGATCTGGTTGGAATCGATTCGAATCGCCGTCTCTCCCGGATAGTGAGAAACTTGACTAGCTTTAGCTTCGTAGTAATACTTGATGGAATCGCCGTCTCTCCCGGATATTGGTCTACCCTACTGTTTGTTTAGCTAAACTTAGTGATTGCTCTAGTACAGGTGCTAATCTAGACATGCTTATTGAGAATAGGAATTAATTTGTTGCTAAAGATATTAAATATCTGAGTTATGTCATTTAAGCCTTTATGCAAAATGTTGTCAACCAGCTCCACAAAGAAAAGCCTTGCATACTCCTTGGTGTCACCTTATTTCTAGTTAATGACGGGTAAGTCTAGCTGAGTACATTCCCGTACTCAGGGTTTATTCCCTCTTGTTGCAGATGACATGGTGTACCATGGGTACTACAGGACCTGCCTTTATCCCCCCGTGGATGAGGACTAGACCATGGGGCATGGTCATTCTCAGTTATCTTTTCTATGATGCTTTTGTTGGAATATGATTTCAAAACTACTTTGCTTCCGCTACCTGAACTTGGTTTGTAATAACTTTATGTTCACTCCAATGGATGTAAGCTACTTGCGAACTATTTGTGAATCTGTGTTGTAACATGTGGCTGGTTACGCTGAACTAAGTATGACGGTTTGATCATTGCGGTGATTGCTATTGTACTTGTGCTCTTATAAATTGGACGGTTCTATTACAGAGATCCCATGCCAAGATATGATAGCTATACTAACCATACACATGAAAGCATAAAAGTAAATAGAGAAGATAAATATATTAAAGCATAAGTCTAGGATTCCCTCCAGGGAGGGGGGTAGGGGCTGCTTATATAGGCCGGAGCATCAATTCTGGACCATCGGATCAAACCAACCTTGATCAACGGCATAGATGGACTCTCAAAGGCGGTGAGGAACAAAGGTAGCAAGGAGGGGCTGACCCATGGGTCCCACAGGCCGACCGGCCTATAGGTGGGGCCGACCGGCCCCCCATGTCAGCCTCTCATGGTCATCTTTGGTGGAGAGTCCTCTAGTGTCTTCTAGAATCTTCCCAAGTTGTTTACGCAGCAGAATTCCTTGATTTCCTTTGACGAATAGGTCCTCCTTGACGGTTTTCTGGATAAACCCTGCTGAAAACACAGATTCACCAAAACTTGTGGAACTTGTTAGTTTAAACCCCTAGACTCATATTGTTTATCATTTTATGCCTGTATCCAAGTTATTTTGACGGTTTAAAACGATCGTTATCTACCGTCAACAAGTTCCCCCACACTTAACCTTTGCTAGTCCCTGAGCAAAGCCAAACTCAGCAATGGATCAGGAGTTGCTACAATGTTTTCATGCCTCAAAAGTACACATGCGTCAAACAAAAATTCTCCTCCAGATTGGAATAAACTGATCTGATTTTCAAACTTACCCGTATTACCTTCAACCATGGGGCTTCTTAGCCTTCACTTGGGTCTTAAGCAATTGAAGGACAGAATGATCAAGTCAAGCACTATGTCTCAAGTTCTTTGTTCCACCATTGTTCTGAAGTTTTTATAAGTTTTCAAAATAAAACTCAGAAATTCCATTGTATGACACTCTCAAGTCTCTCTGGTATTACCAAGGCAATGAAGATGTTATGCCTTTTTCTCTTCCTACCACTAAGGTTTATGAGGAGTTTCATAGGTAGGGAGAAAGCTAGAGCATACTTGCAATACATATATTGTAAAGGTCAAACAATGGATCCAAAGAGAGTTGAGTCATACAGTCAAATCAAGATGTGCATGTGTGTGGATATATGATGGATATATATGGTGGCTAACCTAATTCTACTTTGCTCCTTGAAAAACTTATCTCTCTTTTGAAACTTAGAAATATTTGAAAAAGACAAGGGCTATCTTTATTCTCATTTTTTCACTCATGGCGAGCATCAAAGTACCCATTGTTTTCTCTCAGGCGGGCATCAAAGTACCCATTGTTTTTCTCTCACCTTTTCAATATCTCGGACACTTGTTCATTTTTTTCAATTCTCTTCTTTTTTTTATGAATAACTTTTGCATAGCCCATGCCTCTTTTCTGCAACAAAACTTTTGAGAGATAGCAACACGAACTTGGAGCATTTATTTGATGAATGGAAAAACCTAACAAGCATATTTTTGTGTTCACCCCCTAGTGTAGGAGTAAAACATTTTGGGTGGATCTAAATGGAAAGTATGTGGATGGTACTTCCAATGTAGAAGTAGCATATTTGGGTGGAGTGTACATTATCTTGATTTTGAAAGCATGAAAAACCTCTCATAAGGGTCAACAAAGCTTGACAAAACTCAATGCAAAACAAGCTGCATATATGTGGAAGTTTTCCTAGCCCAAATAACATGTATGGCTCTGGTGGGAAATCAAGTTTTGTCATACAGGAACTCATCATGTAATTTTTTATGTTTTTCAAAAGATAAATCTCTGGAACTTTAATGTCACTTGGAACAAGATAAACAGCAGCTTAGACCGTCTCATATCATATCCATCAATCACCTAGACTTAGATCAAGCATATGCTACCCACGAGTTTCAAGTTCAGAGTAAATCTTTATATCAAAACAATCTTATCCAAAACTCAGGAGAATTCAAGGCCGAAAACTAAGTACTTGAAAGGAATTATAACAAAGCAACTATTCATCATTTCCATGTTCAGAGATTAGACAGAGTTCCTTTATTTATTATTAGCACTTAAAAACAAAAACTAAGCAAATTAATAAACACACTCTTTTTATTTGGTTTTTCATTATTTATACTACTATAGAGATAACTATTTATTTTGGTTTCGTATTTTAACTAATAAGAAAACTAATACGTAGTAAAATGAAGAAAAGAAATACTTACCTGGATACATGGGGGTGCCTCTCCCCCAAGCTAGATGTTGGCGTAGTCGTTCAATATGGTGACGCTTCTGATGGTGGTGCCACCCTTGTTCTTTGCTCGTCCAACAATTTGAAGTGAAGCATTAGTAGTGGAAGCTAGCATTGTCTTGCTTAGTGTGCATATTACAGGTCCAGAACTCTCTCTTAGAGAATTTTTAGGAAATCGATTCCCACACACTTTGCTCGAAGTGTGTCCTGCTTCCAAAGACAAGGTAGAGATCAAGTGCATGGGCTTTGTTGGTGGAAAAAACACCAACAGAACCAAAACCTTATTCATTCTTCTCTCACCTTAGGTACATTGAACATGGTAAGGTTGATATTATATGCAATGTTTATTTATGACATGGGTGACTAAAATCAGAAGGATTAAATGAGCATGAATGTAGCATTTGAATATATTTGGTAAAAAGAGTGTGTTTATTAATTTGCTTAGTTTTTGTTTTTAAGTGCTAATAATAAATAAAGGAACTCTGTCTAATCTCTGAACATGGAAATGATGAATAGTTGCTTTGTTATAATTCCTTTCAAGTACTTAGTTTTTCGGCCTTGAATTCTCCTGAGTTTTGGATAAGATTGTTTTGATATAAAGATTTACTCTGAACTTGAAACTCGTGGGTAGCATATGCTTGATCTAAGTCTAGGTGATTGATGGATATGATATGAGACGGTCTAAGCTGCTGTTTATCTTGTTCCAAGTGACATTAAAGTTCCAGAGATTTATCTTTTGAAAAACATAAAAAATTACATGATGAGTTCCTGTATGACAAAACTTGATTTCCCACCAGAGCCATACATGTTATTTGGGCTAGGAAAACTTCCACATATATGCAGCTTGTTTTTGCATTGAGTTTTTGTCAAGCTTTGTTGACCCTTATGAGAGGTTTTTCATGCTTTCAAAATCAAGATAATGTACACTCCACCCAAATATGCTACTTCTACATTGGAAGTACCATCCACATACTTTCCATTTAGATCCACCCAAAATGTTTTACTCCTACACTAGGGGTGAACACAAAAATATGCTTGTTAGGTTTTCCATTCATCAAATAAATGCTCCAAGTTCGTGTTGCTATCTCTCAAAAGTTTTGTTGCAGAAAAGAGGCATGGGCTATGCAAAAGTTATTCATAAAAAAAAGAAGAGAATTGAAAAAATGAACAAGTGTCCGAGATATTGAAAAGGTGAGAGAAAACAATGGGTACTTTGATGCCCGCCTGAGAGAAAACAATGGGTACTTTGATGCTCGCCATGAGTGAAAAAAATGAGAATAAAGATAGCCCTTGTCTTTTTCAAAATATTTCTAAGTTTCAAAAGAGAGATAAGTTTTCAAGGAGCAAAGTAGAATTAGGTTAGCCACCATATATATCCATCATATATCCACACACATGCACATCTTGATTTGACTGTATGACTCAACTCTCTTTGGATCCATTGTTTGACTTTACAATATATGTATTGCAAGTATGCTCTAGCTTTCTCCCTACCTATGAACTCCTCATAAACCTTAGTGGTAGGAAGAGAAAAAGGCATAACATCTTCATTGCCTTGGTAATACCAGAGAGACTTGAGAGTGTCATACAATGGAATTTCTGAGTTTTATTTTGAAAACTTATAAAAAACTTCAGAACAATGGTGGAACAAAGAACTTGAGACATAGTGCTTGACTTGATCATTCTGTCCTTCAATTGCTTAAGACCCAAGTGAAGGCTAAGAAGCCCCATGGTTGAAGGTAATACGGGTAAGTTTGAAAATCAGATCAGTTTATTCCAATCTGGAGGAGAATTTTTTGTTTGACGCATGTGTACTTTTGAGGCATGAAAACATTGTAGCAACTCCTGATCCATTGCTGAGTTTGGCTTTGCTCAGGGACTAGCAAAGGTTAAGTGTGGGGGAACTTGTTGACGGTAGATAACGATCGTTTTAAACCGTCAAAATAACTTGGATACAGGCATAAAATGATAAAACAATATGAGTCTAGGGGTTTAAACTAACAAGTTCCACAAGTTTTGGTGAATCTGTGTTTTCAGCAGGGTTTATCCAGAAAACCGTCAAGGAGGACCTATTCGTCAAAGGAAATCAAGGAATTCTGCTGCGTAAACAACTTGGGAAGATTCTAGAAGACACTAGAGGGACTCTCCACCAAAGATGACCATGAGAGGCTGACATGGGGGGCCGGTCGGCCCCACCTATAGGCCGGTCGGCCTGTGGGACCCATGGGTCAGCCCCTCCTTGCTACCTTTGTTCCTCACCGCCTTTGAGAGTCCATCTATGCCGTTGATCAAGGTTGGTTTGATCCGATGGTCCAGAATTGATGCTCCGGCCTATATAAGCAGCCCCTACCCCCCTCCCTGGAGGGAATCCTAGACTTATGCTTTAATATATTTATCTTCTCTATTTACTTTTATGCTTTCATGTGTATGGTTAGTATAGCTATCATATCTTGGCATGGGATCTCTGTAATAGAACCGTCCAATTTATAAGAGCACAAGTACAATAGCAATCACCGCAATGATCAAACCGTCATACTTAGTTCAGCGTAACCAGCCACATGTTACAACACAGATTCACAAATAGTTCGCAAGTAGCTTACATCCATTGGAGTGAACATAAAGTTATTACAAACCAAGTTCAGGTAGCGGAAGCAAAGTAGTTTTGAAATCATATTCCAACAAAAGCATCATAGAAAAGATAACTGAGAATGACCATGCCCCATGGTCTAGTCCTCATCCACGGGGGGATAAAGGCAGGTCCTGTAGTACCCATGGTACACCATGTCATCTGCAACAAGAGGGAATAAACCCTGAGTACGGGAATGTACTCAGCTAGACTTACCCGTCATTAACTAGAAATAAGGTGACACCAAGGAGTATGCAAGGCTTTTTCTTTGTGGAGCTGGTTGACAACATTTTGCATAAAGGCTTAAATGACATAACTCAGATATTTAATATCTTTAGCAACAAATTAATTCCTATTCTCAATAAGCATGTCTAGATTAGCACCTGTACTAGAGCAATCACTAAGTTTAGCTAAACAAACAGTAGTAACCATATCCGGGAGAGACGGCGATTCCATCAAGTATTACTACGAAGCTAAAGCTAGTCAAGTTTCTCACTATCCGGGAGAGACGGCGATTCGAATCGATTCCAACCAGATCTGGGGTTTTATTCCTAACATAAACCTAGGCATACCTCGCGAAGGCAGCCTTAGGTCACCTTTGGTACAACTCAGGAACCAACTTCGCGGGTCCGATCAGCGTCGCAACACAGGTCTTACCACGGTAGACAGGGTATTCAAGTCATGCCTACCACGGTCGCTGCCGAACAGCTAGGTCAAGCTTGCCCATAGTCTATGCTCCGACTTCCTGATTACGCACTTATACAGAAACGGGGCCTGGCCTGAGTTGAGCTACTCGGCTTCGCGGTCGGAACGACTTATCTAGCCAGCTAAGTGATAGGCATGCTTATTGAGAATAGGAATTAATTTGTTGCTAAAGATATTAAATATCTGAGTTATGTCATTTAAGCCTTTATGCAAAAATGTTGTCAACCAGCTCCACAAAGAAAAGCCTTGCATACTCCTTGGTGTCACCTTATTTCTAGTTAATGACGGGTAAGTCTAGCTGAGTACATTCCCGTACTCAGGGTTTATTCCCTCTTGTTGCAGATGACATGGTGTACCATGGGTACTACAGGACCTGCCTTTATCCCCCCGTGGATGAGGACTAGACCATGGGGCATGGTCATTCTCAGTTATCTTTTCTATGATGCTTTTGTTGGAATATGATTTCAAAACTACTTTGCTTCCGCTACCTGAACTTGGTTTGTAATAACTTTATGTTCACTCCAATGGATGTAAGCTACTTGCGAACTATTTGTGAATCTGTGTTGTAACATGTGGCTGGTTACGCTGAACTAAGTATGACGGTTTTGATCATTGCGGTGATTGCTATTGTACTTGTGCTCTTATAAATTGGACGGTTCTATTACAGAGATCCCATGCCAAGATATGATAGCTATACTAACCATACACATGAAAGCATAAAAGTAAATAGAGAAGATAAATATATTAAAGCATAAGTCTAGGATTTCCCTCCAGGGAGGGGGGTAGGGGCTGCTTATATAGCCGGAGCATCAATTCTGGACCATCGGATCAAACCAACCTTGATCAACGGCATAGATGGACTCTCAAAGGCGGTGAGGAACAAAGGTAGCAAGGAGGGGCTGACCCATGGGTCCCACAGGCCGACCGGCCTATAGGTGGGGCCGACCGGCCCCCCATGTCAGCCTCATGGTCATCTTTGGTGGAGAGTCCTCTAGTGTCTTCTAGAATCTTCCCAAGTTGTTTACGCAGCAGAATTCCTTGATTTCCTTTGACGAATAGGTCCTCCTTGACGGTTTTCTGGATAAACCCTGCTGAAAACACAGATTCACCAAAACTTGTGGAACTTGTTAGTTTAAACCCCTAGACTCATATTGTTTATCATTTTATGCCTGTATCCAAGTTATTTTGACGGTTTAAAACGATTCGTTATCTACCGTCAACAAGTTTCCCCCACACTTAACCTTTGCTAGTCCCTGAGCAAAGCCAAACTCAGCAATGGATCAGGAGTTGCTACAATGTTTTCATGCCTCAAAAGTACACATGCGTCAAACAAAAATTCTCCTCCAGATTGGAATAAACTGATCTGATTTTCAAACTTACCCGTATTACCTTCAACCATGGGGCTTCTTAGCCTTCACTTGGGTCTTAAGCAATTGAAGGACAGAATGATCAAGTCAAGCACTATGTCTCAAGTTCTTTGTTCCACCATTGTTCTGAAGTTTTTATAAGTTTTCAAAATAAAACTCAGAAATTCCATTGTATGACACTCTCAAGTCTCTCTGGTATTACCAAGGCAATGAAGATGTTATGCCTTTTTCTCTTCCTACCACTAAGGTTTATGAGGAGTTCATAGGTAGGGAGAAAGCTAGAGCATACTTGCAATACATATATTGTAAAGTCAAACAATGGATCCAAAGAGAGTTGAGTCATACAGTCAAATCAAGATGTGCATGTGTGTGGATATATGATGGATATATATGGTGGCTAACCTAATTCTACTTTGCTCCTTGAAAACTTATCTCTCTTTTGAAACTTAGAAATATTTGAAAAAGACAAGGGCTATCTTTATTCTCATTTTTTCACTCATGGCGAGCATCAAAGTACCCATTGTTTTCTCTCAGGCGGGCATCAAAGTACCCATTGTTTTCTCTCACCTTTTCAATATCTCGGACACTTGTTCATTTTTTTCAATTCTCTTCTTTTTTTTTTATGAATAACTTTTGCATAGCCCATGCCTCTTTTCTGCAACAAAACTTTTGAGAGATAGCAACACGAACTTGGAGCATTTATTTGATGAATGGAAAACCTAACAAGCATATTTTTGTGTTCACCCCTAGTGTAGGGAGTAAAACATTTTGGGGTGGATCTAAATGGAAAGTATGTGGATGGTACTTCCAATGTAGAAGTAGCATATTTGGGTGGAGTGTACATTATCTTGATTTTGAAAAGCATGAAAAACCTCTCATAAGGGTCAACAAAGCTTGACAAAACTCAATGCAAAACAAGCTGCATATATGTGGAAGTTTTCCTAGCCCAAATAACATGTATGGCTCTGGTGGGAAATCAAGTTTTGTCATACAGGAACTCATCATGTAATTTTTTATGTTTTTCAAAAGATAAATCTCTGGAACTTTAATGTCACTTGGAACAAGATAAACAGCAGCTTAGACCGTCTCATATCATATCCATCAATCACCTAGACTTAGATCAAGCATATGCTACCCACGAGTTTTCAAGTTCAGAGTAAATCTTTATATCAAAACAATCTTATCCAAAACTCAGGAGAATTCAAGGCCGAAAACTAAGTACTTGAAAGGAATTATAACAAAGCAACTATTCATCATTTCCATGTTCAGAGATTAGACAGAGTTCCTTTATTTATTATTAGCACTTAAAAACAAAAACTAAGCAAATTAATAAACACACTCTTTTTACCAAATATATTCAAATGCTACATTCATGCTCATTTAATCCTTCTGATTTTAGTCACCCATGTCATAAATAAACATTGCATATAATATCAACCTTACCATGTTCAATGTACCTAAGGTGAGAGAAGAATGAATAAGGTTTTGGTTCTGTTGGTGTTTTTTCCACCAACAAAGCCCATGCACTTGATCTCTACCTTGTCTTTGGAAGCAGGACACACTTCGAGCAAAGTGTGTGGGAATCGATTTCCTAAAAATTCTCTAAGAGGAGAGTTCTGGACCTGTAATATGCACACTAAGCAAGACAATGCTAGCTTCCACTACTAATGCTTCACTTCAAATTGTTGGACGAGCAAAGAACAAGGGTGGCACCACCATCAGAAGCGTCCACCATATTGAACGACTACGCCAACATCTAGCTTGGGGGAGAGGCACCCCCATGTATCCCAGGTAAGTATTTCTTTTCTTCATTTTACTACGTATTAGTTTTCTTATTAGTTAAAATACGAAACCAAAATAAATAGTTATCTCTATAGTAGTATAAATAATGAAAACCAAATAAAAAGAGTGTGTTTATTAATTTGCTTAGTTTTTGTTTTTAAGTGCTAATAATAAATAAAGGAACTCTGTCTAATCTCTGAACATGGAAATGATGAATAGTTGCTTTGTTATAATTCCTTTCAAGTACTTAGTTTTCGGCCTTGAATTCTCCTGAGTTTTGGATAAGATTGTTTTGATATAAAGATTTACTCTGAACTTGAAACTCGTGGGTAGCATATGCTTGATCTAAGTCTAGGTGATTGATGGATATGATATGAGACGGTCTAAGCTGCTGTTTATCTTGTTCCAAGTGACATTAAAGTTCCAGAGATTTATCTTTTGAAAAACATAAAAAATTACATGATGAGTTCCTGTATGACAAAACTTGATTTCCCACCAGAGCCATACATGTTATTTGGGCTAGGAAAACTTCCACATATATGCAGCTTGTTTTGCATTGAGTTTTTGTCAAGCTTTGTTGACCCTTATGAGAGGTTTTTCATGCTTTCAAAATCAAGATAAATGTACACTCCACCCAAATATGCTACTTCTACATTGGAAGTACCATCCACATACTTTCCATTTAGATCCACCCAAAATGTTTTACTCCTACACTAGGGGTGAACACAAAAATATGCTTGTTAGGTTTTCCATTCATCAAATAAATGCTCCAAGTTCGTGTTGCTATCTCTCAAAAGTTTTGTTGCAGAAAAGAGGCATGGGCTATGCAAAAGTTATTCATAAAAAAAAAGAAGAGAATTGAAAAAATGAACAAGTGTCCGAGATATTGAAAAGGTGAGAGAAAACAATGGGTACTTTGATGCCCGCCTGAGAGAAAACAATGGGTACTTTGATGCTCGCCATGAGTGAAAAAATGAGAATAAAGATAGCCCTTGTCTTTTTCAAATATTTCTAAGTTTCAAAAGAGAGATAAGTTTTCAAGGAGCAAAGTAGAATTAGGTTAGCCACCATATATATCCATCATATATCCACACACATGCACATCTTGATTTGACTGTATGACTCAACTCTCTTTGGATCCATTGTTTTGACTTTACAATATATGTATTGCAAGTATGCTCTAGCTTTCTCCCTACCTATGAACTCCTCATAAACCTTAGTGGTAGGAAGAGAAAAAGGCATAACATCTTCATTGCCTTGGTAATACCAGAGAGACTTGAGAGTGTCATACAATGGAATTTCTGAGTTTTATTTTGAAAACTTATAAAAACTTTCAGAACAATGGTGGAACAAAGAACTTGAGACATAGTGCTTGACTTGATCATTCTGTCCTTCAATTGCTTAAGACCCAAGTGAAGGCTAAGAAGCCCCATGGTTGAAGGTAATACGGGTAAGTTTGAAAATCAGATCAGTTTATTCCAATCTGGAGGAGAATTTTTGTTTGACGCATGTGTACTTTTGAGGCATGAAAACATTGTAGCAACTCCTGATCCATTGCTGAGTTTGGCTTTGCTCAGGGACTAGCAAAGGTTAAGTGTGGGGGAACTTGTTGACGGTAGATAACGATCGTTTTAAAACCGTCAAAATAACTTGGATACAGGCATAAAATGATAAACAATATGAGTCTAGGGGTTTAAACTAACAAGTTCCACAAGTTTTGGTGAATCTGTGTTTTCAGCAGGGTTTATCCAGAAAACCGTCAAGGAGGACCTATTCGTCAAAGGAAATCAAGGATTTCTGCTGCGTAAACAACTTGGGAAGATTCTAGAAGACACTAGAGGACTCTCCACCAAAGATGACCATGAGAGGCTGACATGGGGGGCCGGTCGGCCCCACCTATAGGCCGGTCGGCCTGTGGGGACCCATGGGTCAGCCCCTCCTTGCTACCTTTGTTCCTCACCGCCTTTGAGAGTCCATCTATGCCGTTGATCAAGGTTGGTTTGATCCGATGGTCCAGAATTGATGCTCCGGCCTATATAAGCAGCCCCTACCCCCCTCCCTGGAGGGAATCCTAGACTTATGCTTTAATATATTTATCTTCTCTATTTACTTTTATGCTTTCATGTGTATGGTTAGTATAGCTATCATATCTTGGCATGGGATCTCTGTAATAGAACCGTCCAATTTATAAGAGCACAAGTACAATAGCAATCACCGCAATGATCAAACCGTCATACTTAGTTCAGCGTAACCAGCCACATGTTACAACACAGATTCACAAATAGTTCGCAAGTAGCTTACATCCATTGGAGTGAACATAAAGTTATTACAAACCAAGTTCAGGTAGCGGAAGCAAAGTAGTTTTGAAATCATATTCCAACAAAAGCATCATAGAAAAGATAACTGAGAAATGACCATGCCCCATGGTCTAGTCCTCATCCACGGGGGGATAAAGGCAGGTCCCTGTAGTACCCATGGTACACCATGTCATCTGCAACAAGAGGGAATAAACCCTGAGTACGGGAATGTACTCAGCTAGACTTACCCGTCATTAACTAGAAATAAGGTGACACCAAGGAGTATGCAAGGCTTTTCTTTGTGGAGCTGGTTGACAACATTTTGCATAAAGGCTTAAATGACATAACTCAGATATTTAATATCTTTAGCAACAAATTAATTCCTATTCTCAATAAGCATGTCTAGATTAGCACCTGTACTAGAGCAATCACTAAGTTTAGCTAAACAAACAGTAGTAACCATATCCGGGAGAGACGGCGATTCCATCAAGTATTACTACGAAGCTAAAGCTAGTCAAGTTTCTCACTATCCGGGAGAGACGGCGATTCGAATCGATTCCAACCAGATCTGGGGTTTTTATTCCTAACATAAACCTAGGCATACCTCGCGAAGGCAGCCTTAGGTCACCTTTGGTACAACTCAGGAACCAACTTCGCGGGTCCGATCAGCGTCGCAACACAGGTCTTACCACGGTAGACAGGGTATTCAAGTCATGCCTACCACGGTCGCTGCCGAACAGCTAGGTCAAGCTTGCCCATAGTCTATGCTCCGACTTCCTGATTACGCACTTATACAGAACGGGGCCTGGCCTGAGTTGAGCTACTCGGCTTCGCGGTCGGAACGACTTATCTAGCCAGCTAAGTGATAGGCATGCTTATTGAGAATAGGAATTAATTTGTTGCTAAAGATATTAAATATCTGAGTTATGTCATTTAAGCCTTTATGCAAAATGTTGTCAACCAGCTCCACAAAGAAAAGCCTTGCATACTCCTTGGTGTCACCTTATT
>JAHUYU010002872.1:0-37209 GCA_030439765.1 Tripidium arundinaceum
TTTGTGTGTTGCTTTTTATGAAAGGCTAATTGTGGTTTTCTCACTGCACTGAGCAGGTAGGGACTCTGAACTACATGTCACCTGAAGCATTCATGTGCAATGATACAGACTCGGGTGGTAACGTTATCAAGTGTGGGCGCCCCTCTGATATTTGGTCTCTTGGCTGTATTCTTTACCAGATGGTGTATGGTAAGACACCATTTGCAGACTACAAGACTTTCTGGGCCAAATATAAAGAAGTCACTGATAGGAACCACAAGATCATGTATGAACCAGTTGACAACCCATGGCTCATTGATTTGATGCAAAGGTGTCTCGCCTGGGACAGGAACGAACGATGGAGAATACCTCAACTCCTTAAGCATCCGTTCCTCAATCCTCCGGTTCCAAAGGATCTACCGCCCTCTGACGGTGATCCATGTAGGTTGCTCATGGAGAGGATCAGAGTCCACTGGGATAATCCGGTGGTTCAAAACTGGAGGATTCTCAGTGTCCATTAAGCATTGACAAAGGTCCGCAACGTAAAACACAAATACCAATTGGTTCAGCTATTTACACCTGGAGATACTTCGGCACCGAACAGACCCCAAAAATACCTTGACTCTAACGTTAACTAGCTGCCATTTCTGACAAATTGTTACATCAACTTCCAAACACCAGGAAGCAAAGAATGCCAGGGCACCATCAAAATATGCTCCGACGTCTCCAACTGATGCCACCACTCTATTTACAAATTACAACAGATACCCTATCAATCAGGAACGATACAGAAACTAAAACACTAGTGCCACCACTACCCAGGCCCTAGATCGTTAAAAACCCATTTTTACGGATCCCCATCGAGTTTTTCAACTAAACTACAGAGTTCTTGAACCACCGGATTATCCCAGTGGACTCTGATCCTCTCCATGAGCAACCTACATGGATCACCGTCAGAGGGCGGTAGATCCTTTGGAACCGGAGGATTGAGGAACGGATGCTTAAGGAGTTGAGGTATTCTCCATCGTTCGTTCCTGTCCCAGGCGAGACACCTTTGCATCAAATCAATGAGCCATGGGTTGTCAACTGGTTCATACATGATCTTGTGGTTCCTATCAGTGACTTCTTTATATTTGGCCCAGAAAGTCTTGTAGTCTGCAAATGGTGTCTTACCATACACCATCTGGTAAAGAATACAGCCAAGAGACCAAATATCAGAGGGGCGCCCACACTTGATAACGTTACCACCCGAGTCTGTATCATTGCACATGAATGCTTCAGGTGACATGTAGTTCAGAGTCCCTACCTGCTCAGTGCAGTGAGAAAACCACAATTAGCCTTTCATAAAAAGCAACACACATAACTTGAGATAACGGTAATATAACTAATATACAAGTGATGACAACAAACAAATGCTAGAACTGTAACATGGTACCTGAGCATCACGTTGAATGTTTGTTGTATCATTCATTATAGCCTTGGCAATGCCAAAGTCAATTAGTTTAAGCGAGCCCCTCACAAGCATAAAGTTTGCAGGCTTCAAATCAGAGTGGACTATTCGTTCCTCATGTATTGTACTGACAGCTTCAAGCATTTGCTACAGTAGAAACAAAAGAAGAAGAAAATATCAGGTGTCTGAAAGGCTCACATCACTTATTACTCCCTTCGTTTCACTATGTTTGTTGACGGCCTTGGGAAAAACGTTCCACAATGTTTGTCCGTCGAAGATGCCAAGGGTATACCAAGGGTATATAGTTATTACAATTTTTCCACTCCCAACCCCTAATTAAATGTTTGGACAGAAAGAATTGGTAATATTATGGCATTGCTATTTCACATTTTTTTCTTGAAACTAGTATTTCCTTGGTCTATGCACATTGTGTCCTGTGAACAGAAATGGAGTGACGAGAGCATGCAACTACAACACTAAGTTGCACATAGGGTTCATTATCTCATTGGGCAACAAGATACAACAACTAATTCCATGCAATTCTTTTCTCTTAAAGTTTTTGCATAAACCTAGAAGAACTAACATAGATAACTTGCTCAGCATAGATAAAACAAATACTAGTAGCAGAACCAGAAACCAGTTGGCCAGTAAATACAATTGACCTAGCTACCTACCCAGCAGTCTTAAAAGATTAAAACTAATGGAACTAGCCATGAAGGGTTAATACGACTAGGAACAATAATATATGACAACTTCATTTAATTTGAAATAAAATATGACTTCTAGTTTGAGGACACTATAGCATGAGACCTCATCTTTAGCTACAGTATAGCATAATTATCCAGTATCCAGATGCCTCGTTTAGTCTATTTCGCATAAAATGAAGGTTACCTGCCAATAAAAGCGTAGCCAATTTTCATCAATTTTCATATTAGGGTTGTTCCTCTCCTTCGACTTCTGGGCAACCATATTAGCCAAGTCAATTTCACCATACTCCAGGACCATATAAATGTAGTGATCATCCTTAATTCTTCCATCCCTGGTGTCATGGAACTTTCTAGAAGTAAACTTTTATCAGTGACCTGGTTGATGCAAAATCCAAAGGCATATCAGAATATGTCACTCTGGAGATATAATGGAGAATTTGTGTAATAAGTAAAACTATTCTATGAAAACCAATATGGACAAAGAACAATTCGACATCAGGTGTATTTTAGATAGCCAGTAGCTGCTGACAAATTACAATGTATGGCAATGTGGTTAAAATCTGTCATCACTCACCACACACAATTTATAACCCTTTATATATGGCCCACAATTTACAATCCTATATATATATAAGACAATTTCTGTAAATATGGTCATTGCAATTTACAGTACTGGAGCTTATATCAAAGATTTTATATAAAGGGTTATAAATTGTGTGTGGTGAGTGATGACAGATTTTAACCACATTGCCATACATTGTAATTTGTCAGCAGCTACTGGCTATCTAAAATACACCTGATGTCGAATTGTTCTTTGTCCATATTGGTTTTCATAGAATAGTTTTACTTATTACACAAATTCTCCATTATATCTCCAGAGTGACATATTCTGATATGCCTTTGGATTTTGCATCAACCAGGTCACTGATAAAGTTTACTTCTAGAAAGTTCCATGACACCCAGGGATGGAAGAATTAAGGATGATCACTACATTTATATGGTCCTGGAGTATGGTGAAATTGACTTGGCTAATATGGTTGCCCAGAAGTCGAAGGAGAGGAACAACCCTAATATGAAAATTGATGAAAATTGGCTACGCTTTTATTGGCAGGTAACCTTCATTTTATGCGAAATAGACTAAACGAGGCATCTGGATACTGGATAATTATGCTATACTGTAGCTAAAGATGAGGTCTCATGCTATAGTGTCCTCAAACTAGAAGTCATATTTTATTTCAAATTAAATGAAGTTGTCATATATTATTGTTCCTAGTCGTATTAACCCTTCATGGCTAGTTCCATTAGTTTTAATCTTTTAAGACTGCTGGGTAGGTAGCTAGGTCAATTGTATTTACTGGCCAACTGGTTTCTGGTTCTGCTACTAGTATTTGTTTTATCTATGCTGAGCAAGTTATCTATGTTAGTTCTTCTAGGTTTATGCAAAAACTTTAAGAGAAAAGAATTGCATGGAATTAGTTGTTGTATCTTGTTGCCCAATGAGATAATGAACCCTATGTGCAACTTAGTGTTGTAGTTGCATGCTCTCGTCACTCCATTTCTGTTCACAGGACACAATGTGCATAGACCAAGGAAATACTAGTTTCAAGAAAAAAATGTGAAATAGCAATGCCATAATATTACCAATTCTTTCTGTCCAAACATTTAATTAGGGGTTGGGAGTGGAAAAATTGTAATAACTATATACCCTTGGTATACCCTTGGCATCTTCGACGGACAAACATTGTGGAACGTTTTTCCCAAGGCCGTCAACAAACATAGTGAAACGAAGGGAGTAATAAGTGATGTGAGCCTTTCAGACACCTGATATTTTCTTCTTCTTTTGTTTCTACTGTAGCAAATGCTTGAAGCTGTCAGTACAATACATGAGGAACGAATAGTCCACTCTGATTTGAAGCCTGCAAACTTTATGCTTGTGAGGGGCTCGCTTAAACTAATTGACTTTGGCATTGCCAAGGCTATAATGAATGATACAACAAACATTCAACGTGATGCTCAGGTACCATGTTACAGTTCTAGCATTTGTTTGTTGTCATCACTTGTATATTAGTTATATTACCGTTATCTCAAGTTATGTGTGTTGCTTTTTATGAAAGGCTAATTGTGGTTTTCTCACTGCACTGAGCAGGTAGGGACTCTGAACTACATGTCACCTGAAGCATTCATGTGCAATGATACAGACTCGGGTGGTAACGTTATCAAGTGTGGGCGCCCCTCTGATATTTGGTCTCTTGGCTGTATTCTTTACCAGATGGTGTATGGTAAGACACCATTTGCAGACTACAAGACTTTCTGGGCCAAATATAAAGAAGTCACTGATAGGAACCACAAGATCATGTATGAACCAGTTGACAACCCATGGCTCATTGATTTGATGCAAAGGTGTCTCGCCTGGGACAGGAACGAACGATGGAGAATACCTCAACTCCTTAAGCATCCGTTCCTCAATCCTCCGGTTCCAAAGGATCTACCGCCCTCTGACGGTGATCCATGTAGGTTGCTCATGGAGAGGATCAGAGTCCACTGGGATAATCCGGTGGTTCAAGAACTCTGTAGTTTAGTTGAAAAACTCGATGGGGATCCGTAAAAATGGGTTTTTAACGATCTAGGGCCTGGGTAGTGGTGGCACTAGTGTTTTAGTTTCTGTATCGTTCCTGATTGATAGGGTATCTGTTGTAATTTGTAAATAGAGTGGTGGCATCAGTTGGAGACGTCGGAGCATATTTTGATGGTGCCCTGGCATTCTTTGCTTCCTGGTGTTTGGAAGTTGATGTAACAATTTGTCAGAAATGGCAGCTAGTTAACGTTAGAGTCAAGGTATTTTTGGGGTCTGTTCGGTGCCGGAAGTATCTCCAGGTGTAAATAGCTGAACCAATTGGTATTTGTGTTTTACGTTGCGGACCTTTGTCAATGCTTAATGGACACTGAGAATCCTCCAGTTTTGAACCACCGGATTATCCCAGTGGACTCTGATCCTCTCCATGAGCAACCTACATGGATCACCGTCAGAGGGCGGTAGATCCTTTGGAACCGGAGGATTGAGGAACGGATGCTTAAGGAGTTGAGGTATTCTCCATCGTTCGTTCCTGTCCCAGGCGAGACACCTTTGCATCAAATCAATGAGCCATGGGTTGTCAACTGGTTCATACATGATCTTGTGGTTCCTATCAGTGACTTCTTTATATTTGGCCCAGAAAGTCTTGTAGTCTGCAAATGGTGTCTTACCATACACCATCTGGTAAAGAATACAGCCAAGAGACCAAATATCAGAGGGGCGCCCACACTTGATAACGTTACCACCCGAGTCTGTATCATTGCACATGAATGCTTCAGGTGACATGTAGTTCAGAGTCCCTACCTGCTCAGTGCAGTGAGAAAACCACAATTAGCCTTTCATAAAAAGCAACACACATAACTTGAGATAACGGTAATATAACTAATATACAAGTGATGACAACAAACAAATGCTAGAACTGTAACATGGTACCTGAGCATCACGTTGAATGTTTGTTGTATCATTCATTATAGCCTTGGCAATGCCAAAGTCAATTAGTTTAAGCGAGCCCCTCACAAGCATAAAGTTTGCAGGCTTCAAATCAGAGTGGACTATTCGTTCCTCATGTATTGTACTGACAGCTTCAAGCATTTGCTACAGTAGAAACAAAAGAAGAAGAAAATATCAGGTGTCTGAAAGGCTCACATCACTTATTACTCCCTTCGTTTCACTATGTTTGTTGACGGCCTTGGGAAAAACGTTCCACAATGTTTGTCCGTCGAAGATGCCAAGGGTATACCAAGGGTATATAGTTATTACAATTTTTCCACTCCCAACCCCTAATTAAATGTTTGGACAGAAAGAATTGGTAATATTATGGCATTGCTATTTCACATTTTTTTCTTGAAACTAGTATTTCCTTGGTCTATGCACATTGTGTCCTGTGAACAGAAATGGAGTGACGAGAGCATGCAACTACAACACTAAGTTGCACATAGGGTTCATTATCTCATTGGGCAACAAGATACAACAACTAATTCCATGCAATTCTTTTCTCTTAAAGTTTTTGCATAAACCTAGAAGAACTAACATAGATAACTTGCTCAGCATAGATAAAACAAATACTAGTAGCAGAACCAGAAACCAGTTGGCCAGTAAATACAATTGACCTAGCTACCTACCCAGCAGTCTTAAAAGATTAAAACTAATGGAACTAGCCATGAAGGGTTAATACGACTAGGAACAATAATATATGACAACTTCATTTAATTTGAAATAAAATATGACTTCTAGTTTGAGGACACTATAGCATGAGACCTCATCTTTAGCTACAGTATAGCATAATTATCCAGTATCCAGATGCCTCGTTTAGTCTATTTCGCATAAAATGAAGGTTACCTGCCAATAAAAGCGTAGCCAATTTTCATCAATTTTCATATTAGGGTTGTTCCTCTCCTTCGACTTCTGGGCAACCATATTAGCCAAGTCAATTTCACCATACTCCAGGACCATATAAATGTAGTGATCATCCTTAATTCTTCCATCCCTGGGTGTCATGGAACTTTCTAGAAGTAAACTTTTATCAGTGACCTGGTTGATGCAAAATCCAAAGGCATATCAGAATATGTCACTCTGGAGATATAATGGAGAATTTGTGTAATAAGTAAAACTATTCTATGAAAACCAATATGGACAAAGAACAATTCGACATCAGGTGTATTTTAGATAGCCAGTAGCTGCTGACAAATTACAATGTATGGCAATGTGGTTAAAATCTGTCATCACTCACCACACACAATTTATAACCCTTTATATAAAATCTTTGATATAAGCTCCAGTACTGTAAATTGCAATGACCATATTTACAGAAATTGTCTTATATATATATAGGATTGTAAATTGTGGGCCATATATAAAGGGTTATAAATTGTGTGTGGTGAGTGATGACAGATTTTAACCACATTGCCATACATTGTAATTTGTCAGCAGCTACTGGCTATCTAAAATACACCTGATGTCGAATTGTTCTTTGTCCATATTGGTTTTCATAGAATAGTTTTACTTATTACACAAATTCTCCATTATATCTCCAGAGTGACATATTCTGATATGCCTTTGGATTTTGCATCAACCAGGTCACTGATAAAAGTTTACTTCTAGAAAGTTCCATGACACCCAGGGATGGAAGAATTAAGGATGATCACTACATTTATATGGTCCTGGAGTATGGTGAAATTGACTTGGCTAATATGGTTGCCCAGAAGTCGAAGGAGAGGAACAACCCTAATATGAAAATTGATGAAAATTGGCTACGCTTTTATTGGCAGGTAACCTTCATTTTATGCGAAATAGACTAAACGAGGCATCTGGATACTGGATAATTATGCTATACTGTAGCTAAAGATGAGGTCTCATGCTATAGTGTCCTCAAACTAGAAGTCATATTTTATTTCAAATTAAATGAAGTTGTCATATATTATTGTTCCTAGTCGTATTAACCCTTCATGGCTAGTTCCATTAGTTTTAATCTTTTAAGACTGCTGGGTAGGTAGCTAGGTCAATTGTATTTACTGGCCAACTGGTTTCTGGTTCTGCTACTAGTATTTGTTTTATCTATGCTGAGCAAGTTATCTATGTTAGTTCTTCTAGGTTTATGCAAAAACTTTAAGAGAAAAGAATTGCATGGAATTAGTTGTTGTATCTTGTTGCCCAATGAGATAATGAACCCTATGTGCAACTTAGTGTTGTAGTTGCATGCTCTCGTCACTCCATTTCTGTTCACAGGACACAATGTGCATAGACCAAGGAAATACTAGTTTCAAGAAAAAAATGTGAAATAGCAATGCCATAATATTACCAATTCTTTCTGTCCAAACATTTAATTAGGGGTTGGGAGTGGAAAAATTGTAATAACTATATACCCTTGGTATACCCTTGGCATCTTCGACGGACAAACATTGTGGAACGTTTTTCCCAAGGCCGTCAACAAACATAGTGAAACGAAGGGAGTAATAAGTGATGTGAGCCTTTCAGACACCTGATATTTTCTTCTTCTTTTGTTTCTACTGTAGCAAATGCTTGAAGCTGTCAGTACAATACATGAGGAACGAATAGTCCACTCTGATTTGAAGCCTGCAAACTTTATGCTTGTGAGGGGCTCGCTTAAACTAATTGACTTTGGCATTGCCAAGGCTATAATGAATGATACAACAAACATTCAACGTGATGCTCAGGTACCATGTTACAGTTCTAGCATTTGTTTGTTGTCATCACTTGTATATTAGTTATATTACCGTTATCTCAAGTTATGTGTGTTGCTTTTTATGAAAGGCTAATTGTGGTTTTCTCACTGCACTGAGCAGGTAGGGACTCTGAACTACATGTCACCTGAAGCATTCATGTGCAATGATACAGACTCGGGTGGTAACGTTATCAAGTGTGGGCGCCCCTCTGATATTTGGTCTCTTGGCTGTATTCTTTACCAGATGGTGTATGGTAAGACACCATTTGCAGACTACAAGACTTTCTGGGCCAAATATAAAGAAGTCACTGATAGGAACCACAAGATCATGTATGAACCAGTTGACAACCCATGGCTCATTGATTTGATGCAAAGGTGTCTCGCCTGGGACAGGAACGAACGATGGAGAATACCTCAACTCCTTAAGCATCCGTTCCTCAATCCTCCGGTTCCAAAGGATCTACCGCCCTCTGACGGTGATCCATGTAGGTTGCTCATGGAGAGGATCAGAGTCCACTGGGATAATCCGGTGGTTCAAGAACTCTGTAGTTTAGTTGAAAAACTCGATGGGGATCCGTAAAAATGGGTTTTTAACGATCTAGGGCCTGGGTAGTGGTGGCACTAGTGTTTTAGTTTCTGTATCGTTCCTGATTGATAGGGTATCTGTTGTAATTTGTAAATAGAGTGGTGGCATCAGTTGGAGACGTCGGAGCATATTTTGATGGTGCCCTGGCATTCTTTGCTTCCTGGTGTTTGGAAGTTGATGTAACAATTTGTCAGAAATGGCAGCTAGTTAACGTTAGAGTCAAGGTATTTTTGGGGTCTGTTCGGTGCCGGAAGTATCTCCAGGTGTAAATAGCTGAACCAATTGGTATTTGTGTTTTACGTTGCGGACCTTTGTCAATGCTTAATGGACACTGAGAATCCTCCAGTTTTGAACTGCGAATGTGAATCGGGTTTGCACCCCTTCTCCTTTACAAGATTGGATTTTTTTTTACTCCAGAATCAGCACGTTATGTTTTTGTCAGATATGTTTGTACCCCGTTCGGCGTTGGAGGTTGGCGCCTTGTGTTTCTTGTCCATGTTCTCTCTTGCACCTGTGCAGGTGATCCACAATTCCACTTGCCCATGTACGCTTTATGTGATAGTAAACTGAGTATATTGTACAGTGCCAGAACTTTTCCATAGCACTCCTGCACACATCACTTGGCCGTGGGTCATCGAAAGAGGCCCTATTTACTATTTAGGTTAAAGGAGTGATATTGGAATTTGGAGTGATCTTTCGAAAAAAAGATATTGGAATTTGGAGTGAAGGAATCTGTTGTGTTTTGAAAAAAATAGTCCGTGCCTTTTTTTAGCAGAATCAGAAACCTTTATTGATCTTCAATAGAGGTACAAACGTCATTCGGCAGAGATACAAACCAAACATGTTTACCAAGTTCATCGTAGACACTACTTCTAGCTAAAGTATGGGCATCAACATTTGACTGCCTCCCTTCATAAACAAAATCTACAGAATTAAACTCGCGTGATTTAGCTCTAATCTCCTATACTATATGTCCATAAGGGGCCATGCTCCCTTCCCGGATACTCCTGATAACTCCAGCATTGTCACACGATAATCTAAAATCCGAAGGACCAAATCACCGGCAAGCGTTAGGCCTTCTTTGCATGCAATTGCTTCCACTGTGTCAGGTTCCATGCAGCCCTCCAACACCACGGCCAACGCACCTAGGAAGCTCCCATTGGCATCTCTTGCAACAGCTGTTGCAGCGACGATTCCTGAATTCTTGGCCAAAGCAGCATCAACATTTATCTTCATCAAACTGATTGGTGGAGGGATCCACCGAACCGGGCTTCCTTGTGTTTCGACCCTCGCCCTCTCTTGAGGCTTAACAAGCTCAAGGTTTGCCACGAAATTTAGAGACAAACTGGTGCGTCGAAAACGGGCTTTGATAGATGGTTTCATGGACAACTTTCTCCTTACATACCAAATTGCCCATAGGGTTATAGTCACCCAAACCAGATCCTTGTGTCTCAGTGACTTCATCATCGCTGCCAACCAGCCCTTCGCATCTTGTTCCTCAATTTGACAGAGATGTTCAGAAATCTCCTCTCTCTCAAGAGCCCAAACACTGCATGCCATGTTGCACTCAAGCAGCGAGTGCCTCCACGAGTCCTCCGCTCCACATATCTGGCAAGCGCTATTGTCCGCCATATTCGTGTAATGGAGTACATCCTTCGAAGGAAGAGAACACCTGGCAAGTCTCCACAGGAACACCCGCACTTTGGACGGTACCTTGATCCCCCACAGGGTAGACCACTCCTTCTCAACAGCTTGTCTATCCGAGGCGCCTGCGCTCCCTGCTAGGAACTTGCGATTTATAAGCATTTTGTATGCTGATCGGACAGAGAAGATCCCATGTTCTCAAAGTGCCAAGCCCAGAAATCCTCTTGACGCCGTGTACTTAGGAGAATATTGTAATTGCTTCCACATCAGCCGGCGTGAAAAATTCCAGCAGCTTCCCACGGTCCTAGCTTGCTGTCGTTTGATCAATAAATTCGCTAACCCTTTGAGGAGGGTTCGGCCGAGTGCCAGGCATCGGCCTCCTCAAACCCAACGTCAGCAGCCAGTCCATCGACCATATCTTGGTTGATTCACCCATACCAATCTGTCATATTAGGCCGCCCTTGAGTACCTTCTTGCCTTCCACGATGGACCGCCAAATCCTTGAAGGAAACTATCCAATCTCTGCATCAAGGAAACCGAGTGTCCGGGAAATAAACAACTTTAAGAACCCACGCACTCAAGGAACTTTCATCATGTAGATATCCCCATGCTTGTTTCGCTAAGAGTGCCAAGTTAAACATCTCCATATCTCGAAGGCCAAGACCACCAAAATAGTTTGGCTTTGTCATTTCTTCCCTCGCCACCCAATAGGTCTTCCTCTTTCCATTACTGCAGCCCCCACCAAAATTTATGCAGTAAACCATCTAAATGTTGGCACAATCCACGGGGCAGCTTGAAGCAGGACATAGGGAAGGTAGGAATAGCTTGTGCTACCGATTTGATAAGGACCTCCTTATCACCGGCTGACAAACACTGCTCCATCCATCCTTCTGACGTGGGCCCGCTATAAATGGCGCTTTCAAATTTCTAAAAGATCGGGTCTAGAGTAGGGTTCAAGGATGGATGGAGCAGTGTTTGTCAGCCGGTGATAAGGAGGTCCTTATCAAATCGGTAGCACAAGCTATTCCTACCTTCCCTATGTCCTGCTTCAAGCTGCCCCGTGGATTGTGCCAACATTTAGATGGTTTACTGCATAAATTTTGGTGGGGCTGCAGTAATGGAAAGAGGAAGACCTATTGGGTGGCGAGGGAAGAAATGACAAAGCCAAACTATTTTGGTGGTCTTGGCCTTCGAGATATGGAGATGTTTAACTTGGCACTCTTAGCGAAACAAGCATGGGGATATCTACATGATGAAAGTTCCTTGAGTGCGTGGGTTCTTAAAGTTGTTTATTTCCCGGACACCGGTTTCCTTGATGCAGAGATTGGATAGTTTCCTTCAAGGATTTGGCGGTCCATCGTGGAAGGCAAGAAGGTACTCAAGGGCGGGCCTAATATGACAGATTGGTATGGGTGAATCAACCAAGATATGGTCGATGGACTGGCTGCTGACGTTGGGTTTGAGGAGGCCGATGCCTGGCACTCGGCCGAACCCTCCTCAAAGGGTTAGCGAATTTATTGATCAAACGACAGCAAGCTAGGACCGTGGGAAGCTGCTGGAATTTTTCACGCCGGCTGATGTGGAAGCAATTACAAATATTCTCCTAAGTACACGGCGTCAAGAGGATTTCTGGGCTTGGCACTTTGAGAAACATGGGATCTTCTCTGTCCGATCAGCATACAAATGCTTATAAATCGCAAGTTCCTAGCAGGGAGCGCAGGCGCCTCGGATAGACAAGCTGTTGAGAAGGAGTGGTCTACCCTGTGGGGGATCAAGGTACCGTCCAAAGTGCGGGTGTTCCTGTGGAGACTTGCCAGGTGTTCTCTTCCTTCGAAGGATGTACTCCATTACACGAATATGGCGGACAATAGCGCTTGCCAGATATGTGGAGCGGAGGACTCGTGGAGGCACTCGCTGCTTGAGTGCAACATGGCATGCAGTGTTTGGGCTCTTGAGAGAGAGGAGATTTCTGAACATCTCTGTCAAATTGAGGAACAAGATGCGAAGGGCTGGTTGGCAGCGATGATGAAGTCACTGAGACACAAGGATCTGGTTTCGGGTGACTATAACCCTATGGGCAATTTGGTATGTAAGGAGAAAAGTTGTCCATGAAACCATCTATCAAAGCCCGTTTTCGACGCACCAGTTTGTCTCTAAATTTCGTGGCAAACCTTGAGCTTGTTAAGCCTCAAGAGAGGGCGAGGGTCGAAACACAAGGAAGCCCGGTTCGGTGGATCCCTCCACCAATCAGTTTGATGAAGATAAATGTTGATGCTGCTTTGGCCAAGAATTCAGGAATCGTCGCTGCAACAGCTGTTGCAAGAGATGCCAATGGGAGCTTCCTAGGTGCGTTGGCCGTGGTGTTGGAGGGCTGCATGGAACCTGACACAGTGGAAGCAATTGCATGCAAAGAAGGCCTAACGCTTGCCGGTGATTTGGTCCTTCGGGATTTTAGATTATCGTGTGACAATGCTGGAGTTATCAGGAGTATCCGGGAAGGGAGCATGGCCCCTTATGGACATATAGTATAGGAGATTAGAGCTAAATCACGCGAGTTTAATTCTGTAGATTTTGTTTATGAAGGGAGGCAGTCAAATGTTGATGCCCATACTTTAGCTAGAAGTAGTGTCTACGATGAACTTGGTAAACATGTTTGGTTTGTATCTCTGCCGAATGACGTTTGTACCTCTATTGAAGATCAATAAAGGTTTCTGATTCTGCTAAAAAAAGGCACGGACTATTTTTTTCAAAACACAACAGATTCCTTCACTCCAAATTCCAATATCTTTTTTCGAAAGATCACTCCAAATTCCAATATCACTCCTTTAACCTAAATAGTAAATAGGGCCTCTTTCGATGACCCACGGCCAAGTGATGTGTGCAGGAGTGCTATGGAAAAGTTCTGGCACTGTACAATATACTCAGTTTACTATCACATAAAGCGTACATGGGCAAGTGGAATTGTGGATCACCTGCACAGGTGCAAGAGAGAACATGGACAAGAAACACAAGGCGCCAACCTCCAACGCCGAACGGGGTACAAACATATCTGACAAAAACATAACGTGCTGATTCTGGAGTAAAAAAAAAATCCAATCTTGTAAAGGAGAAGGGGTGCAAACCCGATTCACATTCGCAGTTCAAAACTGGAGGATTCTCAGTGTCCATTAAGCATTGACAAAGGTCCGCAACGTAAAACACAAATACCAATTGGTTCAGCTATTTACACCTGGAGATACTTCCGGCACCGAACAGACCCCAAAAATACCTTGACTCTAACGTTAACTAGCTGCCATTTCTGACAAATTGTTACATCAACTTCCAAACACCAGGAAGCAAAGAATGCCAGGGCACCATCAAAATATGCTCCGACGTCTCCAACTGATGCCACCACTCTATTTACAAATTACAACAGATACCCTATCAATCAGGAACGATACAGAAACTAAAACACTAGTGCCACCACTACCCAGGCCCTAGATCGTTAAAAACCCATTTTTACGGATCCCCCATCGAGTTTTTCAACTAAACTACAGAGTTCTTGAACCACCGGATTATCCCAGTGGACTCTGATCCTCTCCATGAGCAACCTACATGGATCACCGTCAGAGGGCGGTAGATCCTTTGGAACCGGAGGATTGAGGAACGGATGCTTAAGGAGTTGAGGTATTCTCCATCGTTCGTTCCTGTCCCAGGCGAGACACCTTTGCATCAAATCAATGAGCCATGGGTTGTCAACTGGTTCATACATGATCTTGTGGTTCCTATCAGTGACTTCTTTATATTTGGCCCAGAAAGTCTTGTAGTCTGCAAATGGTGTCTTACCATACACCATCTGGTAAAGAATACAGCCAAGAGACCAAATATCAGAGGGGCGCCCACACTTGATAACGTTACCACCCCGAGTCTGTATCATTGCACATGAATGCTTCAGGTGACATGTAGTTCAGAGTCCCTACCTGCTCAGTGCAGTGAGAAAACCACAATTAGCCTTTCATAAAAAGCAACACACATAACTTGAGATAACGGTAATATAACTAATATACAAGTGATGACAACAAACAAATGCTAGAACTGTAACATGGTACCTGAGCATCACGTTGAATGTTTGTTGTATCATTCATTATAGCCTTGGCAATGCCAAAGTCAATTAGTTTAAGCGAGCCCCTCACAAGCATAAAGTTTGCAGGCTTCAAATCAGAGTGGACTATTCGTTCCTCATGTATTGTACTGACAGCTTCAAGCATTTGCTACAGTAGAAACAAAAGAAGAAGAAAATATCAGGTGTCTGAAAGGCTCACATCACTTATTACTCCCTTCGTTTCACTATGTTTGTTGACGGCCTTGGGAAAAACGTTCCACAATGTTTGTCCGTCGAAGATGCCAAGGGTATACCAAGGGTATATAGTTATTACAATTTTTCCACTCCCAACCCCTAATTAAATGTTTGGACAGAAAGAATTGGTAATATTATGGCATTGCTATTTCACATTTTTTTCTTGAAACTAGTATTTCCTTGGTCTATGCACATTGTGTCCTGTGAACAGAAATGGAGTGACGAGAGCATGCAACTACAACACTAAGTTGCACATAGGGTTCATTATCTCATTGGGCAACAAGATACAACAACTAATTCCATGCAATTCTTTTCTCTTAAAGTTTTTGCATAAACCTAGAAGAACTAACATAGATAACTTGCTCAGCATAGATAAAACAAATACTAGTAGCAGAACCAGAAACCAGTTGGCCAGTAAATACAATTGACCTAGCTACCTACCCAGCAGTCTTAAAAGATTAAAACTAATGGAACTAGCCATGAAGGGTTAATACGACTAGGAACAATAATATATGACAACTTCATTTTATGCGAAATAGACTAAACGAGGCATCTGGATACTGGATAATTATGCTATACTGTAGCTAAAGATGAGGTCTCATGCTATAGTGTCCTCAAACTAGAAGTCATATTTTATTTCAAATTAAATGAAGTTGTCATATATTATTGTTCCTAGTCGTATTAACCCTTCATGGCTAGTTCCATTAGTTTTAATCTTTTAAGACTGCTGGGTAGGTAGCTAGGTCAATTGTATTTACTGGCCAACTGGTTTCTGGTTCTGCTACTAGTATTTGTTTTATCTATGCTGAGCAAGTTATCTATGTTAGTTCTTCTAGGTTTATGCAAAAACTTTAAGAGAAAAGAATTGCATGGAATTAGTTGTTGTATCTTGTTGCCCAATGAGATAATGAACCCTATGTGCAACTTAGTGTTGTAGTTGCATGCTCTCGTCACTCCATTTCTGTTCACAGGACACAATGTGCATAGACCAAGGAAATACTAGTTTCAAGAAAAAAATGTGAAATAGCAATGCCATAATATTACCAATTCTTTCTGTCCAAACATTTAATTAGGGGTTGGGAGTGGAAAAATTGTAATAACTATATACCCTTGGTATACCCTTGGCATCTTCGACGGACAAACATTGTGGAACGTTTTTCCCAAGGCCGTCAACAAACATAGTGAAACGAAGGGAGTAATAAGTGATGTGAGCCTTTCAGACACCTGATATTTTCTTCTTCTTTTGTTTCTACTGTAGCAAATGCTTGAAGCTGTCAGTACAATACATGAGGAACGAATAGTCCACTCTGATTTGAAGCCTGCAAACTTTATGCTTGTGAGGGGCTCGCTTAAACTAATTGACTTTGGCATTGCCAAGGCTATAATGAATGATACAACAAACATTCAACGTGATGCTCAGGTACCATGTTACAGTTCTAGCATTTGTTTGTTGTCATCACTTGTATATTAGTTATATTACCGTTATCTCAAGTTATGTGTGTTGCTTTTTATGAAAGGCTAATTGTGGTTTTCTCACTGCACTGAGCAGGTAGGGACTCTGAACTACATGTCACCTGAAGCATTCATGTGCAATGATACAGACTCGGGTGGTAACGTTATCAAGTGTGGGCGCCCCTCTGATATTTGGTCTCTTGGCTGTATTCTTTACCAGATGGTGTATGGTAAGACACCATTTGCAGACTACAAGACTTTCTGGGCCAAATATAAAGAAGTCACTGATAGGAACCACAAGATCATGTATGAACCAGTTGACAACCCATGGCTCATTGATTTGATGCAAAGGTGTCTCGCCTGGGACAGGAACGAACGATGGAGAATACCTCAACTCCTTAAGCATCCGTTCCTCAATCCTCCGGTTCCAAAGGATCTACCGCCCTCTGACGGTGATCCATGTAGGTTGCTCATGGAGAGGATCAGAGTCCACTGGGATAATCCGGTGGTTCAAGAACTCTGTAGTTTAGTTGAAAAACTCGATGGGGATCCGTAAAAATGGGTTTTTAACGATCTAGGGCCTGGGTAGTGGTGGCACTAGTGTTTTAGTTTCTGTATCGTTCCTGATTGATAGGGTATCTGTTGTAATTTGTAAATAGAGTGGTGGCATCAGTTGGAGACGTCGGAGCATATTTTGATGGTGCCCTGGCATTCTTTGCTTCCTGGTGTTTGGAAGTTGATGTAACAATTTGTCAGAAATGGCAGCTAGTTAACGTTAGAGTCAAGGTATTTTTGGGGTCTGTTCGGTGCCGGAAGTATCTCCAGGTGTAAATAGCTGAACCAATTGGTATTTGTGTTTTACGTTGCGGACCTTTGTCAATGCTTAATGGACACTGAGAATCCTCCAGTTTTGAACTGCGAATGTGAATCGGGTTTGCACCCCTTCTCCTTTACAAGATTGGATTTTTTTTTTACTCCAGAATCAGCACGTTATGTTTTTGTCAGATATGTTTGTACCCCGTTCGGCGTTGGAGGTTGGCGCCTTGTGTTTCTTGTCCATGTTCTCTCTTGCACCTGTGCAGGTGATCCACAATTCCACTTGCCCATGTACGCTTTATGTGATAGTAAACTGAGTATATTGTACAGTGCCAGAACTTTTCCATAGCACTCCTGCACACATCACTTGGCCGTGGGTCATCGAAAGAGGCCCTATTTACTATTTAGGTTAAAGGAGTGATATTGGAATTTGGAGTGATCTTTCGAAAAAAGATATTGGAATTTGGAGTGAAGGAATCTGTTGTGTTTTGAAAAAAATAGTCCGTGCCTTTTTTTAGCAGAATCAGAAACCTTTATTGATCTTCAATAGAGGTACAAACGTCATTCGGCAGAGATACAAACCAAACATGTTTACCAAGTTCATCGTAGACACTACTTCTAGCTAAAGTATGGGCATCAACATTTGACTGCCTCCCTTCATAAACAAAATCTACAGAATTAAACTCGCGTGATTTAGCTCTAATCTCCTATACTATATGTCCATAAGGGGCCATGCTCCCTTCCCGGATACTCCTGATAACTCCAGCATTGTCACACGATAATCTAAAATCCCGAAGGACCAAATCACCGGCAAGCGTTAGGCCTTCTTTGCATGCAATTGCTTCCACTGTGTCAGGTTCCATGCAGCCCTCCAACACCACGGCCAACGCACCTAGGAAGCTCCCATTGGCATCTCTTGCAACAGCTGTTGCAGCGACGATTCCTGAATTCTTGGCCAAAGCAGCATCAACATTTATCTTCATCAAACTGATTGGTGGAGGGATCCACCGAACCGGGCTTCCTTGTGTTTCGACCCTCGCCCTCTCTTGAGGCTTAACAAGCTCAAGGTTTGCCACGAAATTTAGAGACAAACTGGTGCGTCGAAAACGGGCTTTGATAGATGGTTTCATGGACAACTTTTCTCCTTACATACCAAATTGCCCATAGGGTTATAGTCACCCAAACCAGATCCTTGTGTCTCAGTGACTTCATCATCGCTGCCAACCAGCCCTTCGCATCTTGTTCCTCAATTTGACAGAGATGTTCAGAAATCTCCTCTCTCTCAAGAGCCCAAACACTGCATGCCATGTTGCACTCAAGCAGCGAGTGCCTCCACGAGTCCTCCGCTCCACATATCTGGCAAGCGCTATTGTCCGCCATATTCGTGTAATGGAGTACATCCTTCGAAGGAAGAGAACACCTGGCAAGTCTCCACAGGAACACCCGCACTTTGGACGGTACCTTGATCCCCCACAGGGTAGACCACTCCTTCTCAACAGCTTGTCTATCCGAGGCGCCTGCGCTCCCTGCTAGGAACTTGCGATTTATAAGCATTTTGTATGCTGATCGGACAGAGAAGATCCATGTTTCTCAAAGTGCCAAGCCCAGAAATCCTCTTGACGCCGTGTACTTAGGAGAATATTTGTAATTGCTTCCACATCAGCCGGCGTGAAAATTCCAGCAGCTTCCCACGGTCCTAGCTTGCTGTCGTTTGATCAATAAATTCGCTAACCCTTTGAGGAGGGTTCGGCCGAGTGCCAGGCATCGGCCTCCTCAAACCCAACGTCAGCAGCCAGTCCATCGACCATATCTTGGTTGATTCACCCATACCAATCTGTCATATTAGGCCGCCCTTGAGTACCTTCTTGCCTTCCACGATGGACCGCCAAATCCTTGAAGGAAACTATCCAATCTCTGCATCAAGGAAACCGGTGTCCGGGAAATAAACAACTTTAAGAACCCACGCACTCAAGGAACTTTCATCATGTAGATATCCCCATGCTTGTTTCGCTAAGAGTGCCAAGTTAAACATCTCCATATCTCGAAGGCCAAGACCACCAAAATAGTTTGGCTTTGTCATTTCTTCCCTCGCCACCCAATAGGTCTTCCTCTTTCCATTACTGCAGCCCCACCAAAATTTATGCAGTAAACCATCTAAATGTTGGCACAATCCACGGGGCAGCTTGAAGCAGGACATAGGGAAGGTAGGAATAGCTTGTGCTACCGATTTGATAAGGACCTCCTTATCACCGGCTGACAAACACTGCTCCATCCATCCTTGAACCCTACTCTAGACCCGATCTTTTAGAAATTTGAAAGCGCCATTTATAGCGGGCCCACGTCAGAAGGCATTCCCAAATATTTCTCCTTGAGAGCTTTAGTGTGCACTTCAAGGATATTCTTGATTTCCCCTCTCAAGCTTTGGCCGCACCCCTTAGCAAAATGAATTGTCGATTTTTTCATGTTTATTTGCTGGCCTGAAGCTTGACAATAAATGTTCAAAACCTCCTTCACCTCCCGAGCACTCTCCCCATTCGCCTTAAAAACAGCAGGCTATCATTTGCAAAGAGTAGATGACTAACTGTCGGAGCCGATGACGCCACCTTAATGCCATTGAACGCTGATGACTGATTTCTTGATTTCAAGAGGCACGAAAGGCCCTCTGCTGCTAACAAGAAGAGATAGGGGGAGATCGGGTCACCTTGTCTGATCCCCCGAAATGGAGTAAACGGTTCCGAACAATCGCCATTGAGTTGAACTTAAAACGATACTGATGTAACCAATCTCATTATCACCTCAACCCAAATCTGGTGGAACCCCAGCCGAAGCATAATTGCTCTCAAGTACGGCCATTCTACACGATCGTAAGCTTTCTTCATATCCAGCTTGAGAGCACAGCACCGCAAATCCCTGGCACGCTTCTTTTTCATAAAGTGTAAGCATTCAGAAGCTGTAATTATATTGTCCATGATCAGCCGGCCAGGTACAAAAGTCGATTGTTCTTTAGAGATTATTTCTGGCAAAACCACCTTCTGTCAGTTCGCAACCGCCTTAGAGGCAATCTTGTAAATCACATTGCACAGACTGGTCGGTCGGAATTGACCCAGCTCCTCTGGGTTCTCAACCATTGGTAATCATATCATTGATCACCTTCAGGTCATCATCTCCACATAGAACACGCAGCACTGCTGTGGTCACATGTGCTCCACACAAATCCTAGTGACGCTGGAAAAAAATGCGCCGGGAAACTGAAAAGGACCTTGATGTCACCTAGAGGGGGTGAATAGGCATTTCTGAAAATTAACAATAAACAAAACTTCGCAATAGATTAGCAGAGTTGGGAACTTCTGCGCTTGGATGCTGAACTTCAGTGCCTGAACGCTGAACTTCAGCACAACACAGAAAAGCTCAAATAATATGAATGCTTAGAGTTCTAGCTCAAACCAAACTTGTAGATGTGTTTGGAGATGTCCAGCAGCAAGCCCACGAAGTACCTGCACTCACAAACACATACAACCAAGTAGATCGAGTGGAAGAGAATTATTACAATTCAAAACAAGAGGTGAGCTCACAACAACAAGAGGCAAGACACAAGATTTAACCCGAGGTTCAGCGGAGCCACAAAGCTTGCCTACGTCCTCGTTGTTGAGGGAGCCACAAAGGCTCGGAGTCTCTTCCAACTCCTACCTCTTCTCAAGTGGACCACAAAGATCAGGCTTGAGGGTTTTCACTAAGTCACAAAGGGTAATACAAACTTCCCGCAGCTCACCACAAGCTTGGGAGCTTTTCAGGCGATGCCTAGCCGTCTAGGAGGCTTCCCCTCCAAGAGTAATAAAAGCTTCAAGATGAATGACGAAGCCCGACAAGTGCTCAAGGTTTGGTTTGCTCTCAAACGCTTAATCTCACACCCCAACACTTAATCACTCACTAAGCACTTCACTCTCACAAAGAGAGGGGTTGGAAGAGAGCTCACAAGGCTTTGGAAAGGGTTTGGAATGTCCAGGGCACCAGTAGGCCACCAAGGGCCATGGGATGGGTATATATACCCACTCCCACAAGAACTAGCCGTTAGAGCTCAAAACTAGTCGTTATGGCCGTCCAGAGCGCTGAACTTCAGCAACCTGAGAAAACAGCATAGCAGGCCTTATGAAGAAAGCCTTAACTTATTACTCCGAACTCTGATTTCGATAATCTTGGACTTTTCGGAAAGCTTATTCCAAGGGTTATCCAACCCAACTAAGAACAAGCCCCAAGATCAGAAAGTGCAAGTGTTGTGCAATTGTTTCTCTCATGTTAGCACTCGGGGTTCGACTAGTTTGAGCACTTGAGACTTGTCTAACTATTTGTGTTGCATCCCCCTTGATAGTACGGCATACCTATACTCAAGATCAAAAGGATAAAACTATTTTAACCATTTGAGTCTTCAATGTCCTCATATGCCATATCTTCTCAATAGAGGTTGCAACCATCTTTGTCTCAATTCTTTGAGCAAATCAACCTTGAGCTTGTGACTTGAACCATTTCAACACATGTGAGTTCCATTCATAGCTTCAAGTCACTTCCACTTATGATTCAACAATGGTTTGATCCTCCACACAATATGACTCCTCATAGCTTGATTAGTACCTCGACTCAATGCAAGTACTCTCTTCTTCACCGCAGCCATGGTCTATCGGTGCCCAAGCCCTCGCTTGCCCTTCATCTTTGCTCGGCCCTTTGAAGCCCTTTCCTTGCTATCTTCACCCTATCAAGCCATCCTCAAGTCATATCATATCTTGAACCAACATTAAGCATTCATTTCAAGTCGATAACAATTATTATCCATATCCAAGTCATACTCCAAATGCTATCCATAAACCTTGCATGACTTGGATAACAATCTTGATCAATACCAATATAGTTAAGCCAATTCACTATTCCTTATATCCTCTTATTTTGGCTTGACACTTCAATCTTCATTTCAATATCTATCTCCAAAATGGCATCACACTAATGTCCTTCATTCTTCCAACTTGATCAATATCAATGCATAGTGATTTTCCAAATCTTTGTCCATACAAGCGAACCAATGTAGAGGAAATCTTATATTATACATTGTCTCCCTTATCATTTGACCTTTGCTTGACATATTATAATCTATGCAATCTTGACTCATTCTTGAATATTTGACCAAAGTCAATCCACTATCAAACTCTTCTAATTCGTGCAAAGCAAGCCACCTATGAGACCAATCCATTTTCATCAACTCATGTCTCATTTGCCATTTGTCAAATATACTTGCCTTCACATGAATCCATGATATCCACAACATAGAAGCCATTTCATCAACTATATTTGCATTGTTGCCTTTTGCTTGAACTAGATTGTTTGTATAATCTTCCAATACAACAATACACATTTTGGGCCTTCATTTGAACACCATGTGGAATACCATCAAGTTTGCCTTCTTATACACTTATTGTTGTGCAATCTTCATGTGTATACAATATACTCAATTTTCTGTTCAACACTTAGCAAACTTGTTAGACCTTTAATTGTGTTATCATTTAATCACCAAAACCCACTAAAGGGCTTGATGCACTTTCAGAAACCATCTTGTCCCGGTGCTTTTGTGGGAAACATCTGAAAAAAGCTTCCTTCACCTCTAGTCCCGTGAAAGGCCTAAACAGATTATCATTCATCTTAGATGTGACCTTTACTAGAATTGTACCTAAGACAAAATCCATGTTATGCACCCCTTCTCCTTTACAAGATTGGATTTTTTTTTTACTCCAGAATCAGCACGTTATGTTTTTGTCAGATATGTTTGTACCCCGTTCGGCGTTGGAGGTTGGCGCCTTGTGTTTCTTGTCCATGTTCTCTCTTGCACCTGTGCAGGTGATCCACAATTCCACTTGCCCATGTACGCTTTATGTGATAGTAAACTGAGTATATTGTACAGTGCCAGAACTTTTCCATAGCACTCCTGCACACATCACTTGGCCGTGGGTCATCGAAAGAGGCCCTATTTACTATTTAGGTTAAAGGAGTGATATTGGAATTTGGAGTGATCTTTCGAAAAAAGATATTGGAATTTGGAGTGAAGGAATCTGTTGTGTTTTGAAAAAAATAGTCCGTGCCTTTTTTTAGCAGAATCAGAAACCTTTATTGATCTTCAATAGAGGTACAAACGTCATTCGGCAGAGATACAAACCAAACATGTTTACCAAGTTCATCGTAGACACTACTTCTAGCTAAAGTATGGGCATCAACATTTGACTGCCTCCCTTCATAAACAAAATCTACAGAATTAAACTCGCGTGATTTAGCTCTAATCTCCTATACTATATGTCCATAAGGGGCCATGCTCCCTTCCCGGATACTCCTGATAACTCCAGCATTGTCACACGATAATCTAAAATCCCGAAGGACCAAATCACCGGCAAGCGTTAGGCCTTCTTTGCATGCAATTGCTTCCACTGTGTCAGGTTCCATGCAGCCCTCCAACACCACGGCCAACGCACCTAGGAAGCTCCCATTGGCATCTCTTGCAACAGCTGTTGCAGCGACGATTCCTGAATTCTTGGCCAAAGCAGCATCAACATTTATCTTCATCAAACTGATTGGTGGAGGGATCCACCGAACCGGGCTTCCTTGTGTTTCGACCCTCGCCCTCTCTTGAGGCTTAACAAGCTCAAGGTTTGCCACGAAATTTAGAGACCAAACTGGTGCGTCGAAAACGGGCTTTGATAGATGGTTTCATGGACAACTTTTCTCCTTACATACCAAATTGCCCATAGGGTTATAGTCACCCAAACCAGATCCTTGTGTCTCAGTGACTTCATCATCGCTGCCAACCAGCCCTTCGCATCTTGTTCCTCAATTTGACAGAGATGTTCAGAAATCTCCTCTCTCTCAAGAGCCCAAACACTGCATGCCATGTTGCACTCAAGCAGCGAGTGCCTCCACGAGTCCTCCGCTCCACATATCTGGCAAGCGCTATTGTCCGCCATATTCGTGTAATGGAGTACATCCTTCGAAGGAAGAGAACACCTGGCAAGTCTCCACAGGAACACCCGCACTTTGGACGGTACCTTGATCCCCCCACAGGGTAGACCACTCCTTCTCAACAGCTTGTCTATCCGAGGCGCCTGCGCTCCCTGCTAGGAACTTGCGATTTATAAGCATTTTGTATGCTGATCGGACAGAGAAGATCCCATGTTTCTCAAAGTGCCAAGCCCAGAAATCCTCTTGACGCCGTGTACTTAGGAGAATATTTGTAATTGCTTCCACATCAGCCGGCGTGAAAAATTCCAGCAGCTTCCCACGGTCCTAGCTTGCTGTCGTTTGATCAATAAATTCGCTAACCCTTTGAGGAGGGTTCGGCCGAGTGCCAGGCATCGGCCTCCTCAAACCCAACGTCAGCAGCCAGTCCATCGACCATATCTTGGTTGATTCACCCATACCAATCTGTCATATTAGGCCGCCCTTGAGTACCTTCTTGCCTTCCACGATGGACCGCCAAATCCTTGAAGGAAACTATCCAATCTCTGCATCAAGGAAACCGGTGTCCGGGAAATAAACAACTTTAAGAACCCACGCACTCAAGGAACTTTCATCATGTAGATATCCCCATGCTTGTTTCGCTAAGAGTGCCAAGTTAAACATCTCCATATCTCGAAGGCCAAGACCACCAAAATAGTTTGGCTTTGTCATTTCTTCCCTCGCCACCCAATAGGTCTTCCTCTTTCCATTACTGCAGCCCCACCAAAATTTATGCAGTAAACCATCTAAATGTTGGCACAATCCACGGGGCAGCTTGAAGCAGGACATAGGGAAGGTAGGAATAGCTTGTGCTACCGATTTGATAAGGACCTCCTTATCACCGGCTGACAAACACTGCTCCATCCATCCTTGAACCCTACTCTAGACCCGATCTTTTAGAAATTTGAAAGCGCCATTTATAGCGGGCCCACGTCAGAAGGCATTCCCAAATATTTCTCCTTGAGAGCTTTAGTGTGCACTTCAAGGATATTCTTGATTTCCCCTCTCAAGCTTTGGCCGCACCCCTTAGCAAAATGAATTGTCGATTTTTTCATGTTTATTTGCTGGCCTGAAGCTTGACAATAAATGTTCAAAACCTCCTTCACCTCCCGAGCACTCTCCCCATTCGCCTTAAAAACAGCAGGCTATCATTTGCAAAGAGTAGATGACTAACTGTCGGAGCCGATGACGCCACCTTAATGCCATTGAACGCTGATGACTGATTTCTTGATTTCAAGAGGCACGAAAGGCCCTCTGCTGCTAACAAGAAGAGATAGGGGGAGATCGGGTCACCTTGTCTGATCCCCCGAAATGGAGTAAACGGTTCCGAACAATCGCCATTGAGTTGAACTTAAAACGATACTGATGTAACCAATCTCATTATCACCTCAACCCAAATCTGGTGGAACCCCAGCCGAAGCATAATTGCTCTCAAGTACGGCCATTCTACACGATCGTAAGCTTTCTTCATATCCAGCTTGAGAGCACAGCACCGCAAATCCCTGGCACGCTCTTTTTCATAAAGTGTAAGCATTCAGAAGCTGTAATTATATTGTCCATGATCAGCCGGCCAGGTACAAAAGTCGATTGTTCTTTAGAGATTATTTCTGGCAAAAACCACCTTCTGTCAGTTCGCAACCGCCTTAGAGGCAATCTTGTAAATCACATTGCACAGACTGGTCGGTCGGAATTGACCCAGCTCCTCTGGGTTCTCAACCATTGGTAATCATATCATTGATCACCTTCAGGTCATCATCTCCACATAGAACACGCAGCACTGCTGTGGTCACATGTGCTCCACACAAATCCTAGTGACGCTGGAAAAAATGCGCCGGGAAACTGAAAGGACCTTGATGTCACCTAGAGGGGGTGAATAGGCATTTCTGAAAATTAACAATAAACAAAACTTCGCAATAGATTAGCAGAGTTGGGAACTTCTGCGCTTGGATGCTGAACTTCAGTGCCTGAACGCTGAACTTCAGCACAACACAGAAAAGCTCAAATAATATGAATGCTTAGAGTTCTAGCTCAAACCAAACTTGTAGATGTGTTTGGAGATGTCCAGCAGCAAGCCCACGAAGTACCTGCACTCACAAACACATACAACCAAGTAGATCGAGTGGAAGAGAATTATTACAATTCAAAACAAGAGGTGAGCTCACAACAACAAGAGGCAAGACACAAGATTTAACCCGAGGTTCAGCGGAGCCACAAAGCTTGCCTACGTCCTCGTTGTTGAGGGAGCCACAAAGGCTCGGAGTCTCTTCCAACTCCTACCTCTTCTCAAGTGGACCACAAAGATCAGGCTTGAGGGTTTTCACTAAGTCACAAAGGGTAATACAAACTTCCCGCAGCTCACCACAAGCTTGGGAGCTTTTCAGGCGATGCCTAGCCGTCTAGGAGGCTTCCCCTCCAAGAGTAATAAAAGCTTCAAGATGAATGACGAAGCCCGACAAGTGCTCAAGGTTTGGTTTGCTCTCAAACGCTTAATCTCACACCCCAACACTTAATCACTCACTAAGCACTTCACTCTCACAAAGAGAGGGGTTGGAAGAGAGCTCACAAGGCTTTGGAAAGGGTTTGGAATGTCCAGGGCACCAGTAGGCCACCAAGGGCCATGGGATGGGTATATATACCCACTCCCACAAGAACTAGCCGTTAGAGCTCAAAACTAGTCGTTATGGCCGTCCAGAGCGCTGAACTTCAGCAACCTGAGAAAACAGCATAGCAGGCCTTATGAAGAAAGCCTTAACTTATTACTCCGAACTCTGATTTCGATAATCTTGGACTTTTCGGAAAGCTTATTCCAAGGGTTATCCAACCCAACTAAGAACAAGCCCCAAGATCAGAAAGTGCAAGTGTTGTGCAATTGTTTCTCTCATGTTAGCACTCGGGGTTCGACTAGTTTGAGCACTTGAGACTTGTCTAACTATTTGTGTTGCATCCCCCTTGATAGTACGGCATACCTATACTCAAGATCAAAAGGATAAAACTATTTTAACCATTTGAGTCTTCAATGTCCTCATATGCCATATCTTCTCAATAGAGGTTGCAACCATCTTTGTCTCAATTCTTTGAGCAAATCAACCTTGAGCTTGTGACTTGAACCATTTCAACACATGTGAGTTCCATTCATAGCTTCAAGTCACTTCCACTTATGATTCAACAATGGTTTGATCCTCCACACAATATGACTCCTCATAGCTTGATTAGTACCTCGACTCAATGCAAGTACTCTCTTCTTCACCGCAGCCATGGTCTATCGGTGCCCAAGCCCTCGCTTGCCCTTCATCTTTGCTCGGCCCTTTGAAGCCCTTTCCTTGCTATCTTCACCCTATCAAGCCATCCTCAAGTCATATCATATCTTGAACCAACATTAAGCATTCATTTCAAGTCCGATAACAATTATTATCCATATCCAAGTCATACTCCAAATGCTATCCATAAACCTTGCATGACTTGGATAACAATCTTGATCAATACCAATATAGTTAAGCCAATTCACTATTCCTTATATCCTCTTATTTTGGCTTGACACTTCAATCTTCATTTCAATATCTATCTCCAAAATGGCATCACACTAATGTCCTTCATTCTTCCAACTTGATCAATATCAATGCATAGTGATTTTCCAAATCTTTGTCCATACAAGCGAACCAATGTAGAGGAAATCTTATATTATACATTGTCTCCCTTATCATTTGACCTTTGCTTGACATATTATAATCTATGCAATCTTGACTCATTCTTGAATATTTGACCAAAGTCAATCCACTATCAAACTCTTCTAATTCGTGCAAAGCAAGCCACCTATGAGACCAATCCATTTTCATCAACTCATGTCTCATTTGCCATTTGTCAAATATACTTGCCTTCACATGAATCCATGATATCCCACAACATAGAAGCCATTTCATCAACTATATTTGCATTGTTGCCTTTTGCTTGAACTAGATTGTTTGTATAATCTTCCAATACAACAATACACATTTTGGGCCTTCATTTGAACACCATGTGGAATACACATGAAGATTGCACAACAATAAGTGTATAAGAAGGCAAACTTGATGGTATTCCACATGGTGTTCAAATGAAGGCCCAAAATGTGTATTGTTGTATTGGAAGATTATACAAACAATCTAGTTCAAGCAAAAGGCAACAATGCAAATATAGTTGATGAAATGGCTTCTATGTTGTGGGATATCATGGATTCATGTGAAGGCAAGTATATTTGACAAATGGCAAATGAGACATGAGTTGATGAAAATGGATTGGTCTCATAGGTGGCTTGCTTTGCACGAATTAGAAGAGTTTGATAGTGGATTGACTTTGGTCAAATATTCAAGAATGAGTCAAGATTGCATAGATTATAATATGTCAAGCAAAGGTCAAATGATAAGGGAGACAATGTATAATATAAGATTTCCTCTACATTGGTTCGCTTGTATGGACAAAGATTTGGAAAATCACTATGCATTGATATTGATCAAGTTGGAAGAATGAAGGACATTAGTGTGATGCCATTTTGGAGATAGATATTGAAATGAAGATTGAAGTGTCAAGCCAAAATAAGAGGATATAAGGAATAGTGAATTGGCTTAACTATATTGGTATTGATCAAGATTGTTATCCAAGTCATGCAAGGTTTATGGATAGCATTTGGAGTATGACTTGGATATGGATAATAATTGTTATCGGACTTGAAATGAATGCTTAATGTTGGTTCAAGATATGATATGACTTGAGGATGGCTTGATAGGGTGAAGATAGCAAGGAAAGGGCTTCAAAGGGCCGAGCAAAGATGAAGGGCAAGCGAGGGCTTGGGCACCGATAGACCATGGCTGCGGTGAAGAAGAGAGTACTTGCATTGAGTCGAGGTACTAATCAAGCTATGAGGAGTCATATTGTGTGGAGGATCAAACCATTGTTGAATCATAAGTGGAAGTGACTTGAAGCTATGAATGGAACTCACATGTGTTGAAATGGTTCAAGTCACAAGCTCAAGGTTGATTTGCTCAAAGAATTGAGACAAAGATGGTTGCAACCTCTATTGAGAAGATATGGCATATGAGGACATTGAAGACTCAAATGGTTAAAATAGTTTTATCCTTTTGATCTTGAGTATAGGTATGCCGTACTATCAAGGGGGATGCAACACAAATAGTTAGACAAGTCTCAAGTGCTCAAACTAGTCGAACCCCGAGTGCTAACATGAGAGAAACAATTGCACAACACTTGCACTTTCTGATCTTGGGGCTTGTTCTTAGTTGGGTTGGATAACCCTTGGAATAAGCTTTCCGAAAAGTCCAAGATTATCGAAATCAGAGTTCGGAGTAATAAGTTAAGGCTTTCTTCATAAGGCCTGCTATGCTGTTTTCTCAGGTTGCTGAAGTTCAGCGCTCTGGACGGCCATAACGACTAGTTTTGAGCTCTAACGGCTAGTTCTTGTGGGAGTGGGTATATATACCCATCCCATGGCCCTTGGTGGCCTACTGGTGCCCTGGACATTCCAAACCCTTTCCAAAGCCTTGTGAGCTCTCTTCCAACCCCTCTCTTTGTGAGAGTGAAGTGCTTAGTGAGTGATTAAGTGTTGGGGTGTGAGATTAAGCGTTTGAGAGCAAACCAAACCTTGAGCACTTGTCGGGCTTCGTCATTCATCTTGAAGCTTTTATTACTCTTGGAGGGGAAGCCTCCTAGACGGCTAGGCATCGCCTGAAAAGCTCCCAAGCTTGTGGTGAGCTGCGGGAAGTTTGTATTACCCTTTGTGACTTAGTGAAAACCCTCAAGCCTGATCTTTGTGGTCCACTTGAGAAGAGGTAGGAGTTGGAAGAGACTCCGAGCCTTTGTGGCTCCCTCAACAACGAGGACGTAGGCAAGCTTTGTGGCTCCGCTGAACCTCGGGTTAAATCTTGTGTCTTGCCTCTTGTTGTTGTGAGCTCACCTCTTGTTTTGAATTGTAATAATTCTCTTCCACTCGATCTACTTGGTTGTATGTGTTTGTGAGTGCAGGTACTTCGTGGGCTTGCTGCTGGACATCTCCAAACACATCTACAAGTTTGGTTTGAGCTAGAACTCTAAGCATTCATATTATTTGAGCTTTTCTGTGTTGTGCTGAAGTTCAGCGTTCAGGCACTGAAGTTCAGCATCCAAGCGCAGAAGTTCCCAACTCTGCTAATCTATTGCGAAGTTTTGTTTATTGTTAATTTTCAGAAATGCCTATTCACCCCCTCTAGGTGACATCAAGGTCCTTTCAGTTTCCCGGCGCATTTTTTCCAGCGTCACTAGGATTTGTGTGGAGCACATGTGACCACAGCAGTGCTGCGTGTTCTATGTGGAGATGATGACCTGAAGGTGATCAATGATATGATTACCAATGGTTGAGAACCCAGAGGAGCTGGGTCAATTCCGACCGACCAGTCTGTGCAATGTGATTTACAAGATTGCCTCTAAGGCGGTTGCGAACTGACAGAAGGTGGTTTTGCCAGAAATAATCTCTAAAGAACAATCGACTTTTGTACCTGGCCGGCTGATCATGGACAATATAATTACAGCTTCTGAATGCTTACACTTTATGAAAAAGAAGCGTGCCAGGGATTTGCGGTGCTGTGCTCTCAAGCTGGATATGAAGAAAGCTTACGATCGTGTAGAATGGCCGTACTTGAGAGCAATTATGCTTCGGCTGGGGTTCCACCAGATTTGGGTTGAGGTGATAATGAGATTGGTTACATCAGTATCGTTTTAAGTTCAACTCAATGGCGATTGTTCGGAACCGTTTACTCCATTTCGGGGGATCAGACAAGGTGACCCGATCTCCCCCTATCTCTTCTTGTTAGCAGCAGAGGGCCTTTCGTGCCTCTTGAAATCAAGAAATCAGTCATCAGCGTTCAATGGCATTAAGGTGGCATCATCGGCTCCGACAGTTAGTCATCTACTCTTTGCAAATGATAGCCTGCTGTTTTTAAGGCGAATGGGGAGAGTGCTCGGGAGGTGAAGGAGGTTTTGAACATTTATTGTCAAGCTTCAGGCCAGCAAATAAACATGAAAAAATCGACAATTCATTTTGCTAAGGGGTGCGGCCAAAGCTTGAGAGGGGAAATCAAGAATATCCTTGAAGTGCACACTAAAGCTCTCAAGGAGAAATATTTGGGAATGCCTTCTGACGTGGGCCCGCTATAAATGGCGCTTTCAAATTTCTAAAAGATCGGGTCTAGAGTAGGGTTCAAGGATGGATGGAGCAGTGTTTGTCAGCCGGTGATAAGGAGGTCCTTATCAAATCGGTAGCACAAGCTATTCCTACCTTCCCTATGTCCTGCTTCAAGCTGCCCCGTGGATTGTGCCAACATTTAGATGGTTTACTGCATAAATTTTGGTGGGGCTGCAGTAATGGAAAGAGGAAGACCTATTGGGTGGCGAGGGAAGAAATGACAAAGCCAAACTATTTTGGTGGTCTTGGCCTTCGAGATATGGAGATGTTTAACTTGGCACTCTTAGCGAAACAAGCATGGGGATATCTACATGATGAAAGTTCCTTGAGTGCGTGGGTTCTTAAAGTTGTTTATTTCCCGGACACCGGTTTCCTTGATGCAGAGATTGGATAGTTTCCTTCAAGGATTTGGCGGTCCATCGTGGAAGGCAAGAAGGTACTCAAGGGCGGCCTAATATGACAGATTGGTATGGGTGAATCAACCAAGATATGGTCGATGGACTGGCTGCTGACGTTGGGTTTGAGGAGGCCGATGCCTGGCACTCGGCCGAACCCTCCTCAAAGGGTTAGCGAATTTATTGATCAAACGACAGCAAGCTAGGACCGTGGGAAGCTGCTGGAATTTTTCACGCCGGCTGATGTGGAAGCAATTACAAATATTCTCCTAAGTACACGGCGTCAAGAGGATTTCTGGGCTTGGCACTTTGAGAAACATGGGATCTTCTCTGTCCGATCAGCATACAAAATGCTTATAAATCGCAAGTTCCTAGCAGGGAGCGCAGGCGCCTCGGATAGACAAGCTGTTGAGAAGGAGTGGTCTACCCTGTGGGGGATCAAGGTACCGTCCAAAGTGCGGGTGTTCCTGTGGAGACTTGCCAGGTGTTCTCTTCCTTCGAAGGATGTACTCCATTACACGAATATGGCGGACAATAGCGCTTGCCAGATATGTGGAGCGGAGGACTCGTGGAGGCACTCGCTGCTTGAGTGCAACATGGCATGCAGTGTTTGGGCTCTTGAGAGAGAGGAGATTTCTGAACATCTCTGTCAAATTGAGGAACAAGATGCGAAGGGCTGGTTGGCAGCGATGATGAAGTCACTGAGACACAAGGATCTGGTTTGGGTGACTATAACCCTATGGGCAATTTGGTATGTAAGGAGAAAAGTTGTCCATGAAACCATCTATCAAAGCCCGTTTTCGACGCACCAGTTTGTCTCTAAATTTCGTGGCAAACCTTGAGCTTGTTAAGCCTCAAGAGAGGGCGAGGGTCGAAACACAAGGAAGCCCGGTTCGGTGGATCCCTCCACCAATCAGTTTGATGAAGATAAATGTTGATGCTGCTTTGGCCAAGAATTCAGGAATCGTCGCTGCAACAGCTGTTGCAAGAGATGCCAATGGGAGCTTCCTAGGTGCGTTGGCCGTGGTGTTGGAGGGCTGCATGGAACCTGACACAGTGGAAGCAATTGCATGCAAAGAAGGCCTAACGCTTGCCGGTGATTTGGTCCTTCGGGATTTTAGATTATCGTGTGACAATGCTGGAGTTATCAGGAGTATCCGGGAAGGGAGCATGGCCCCTTATGGACATATAGTATAGGAGATTAGAGCTAAATCACGCGAGTTTAATTCTGTAGATTTTGTTTATGAAGGGAGGCAGTCAAATGTTGATGCCCATACTTTAGCTAGAAGTAGTGTCTACGATGAACTTGGTAAACATGTTTGGTTTGTATCTCTGCCGAATGACGTTTGTACCTCTATTGAAGATCAATAAAGGTTTCTGATTCTGCTAAAAAAAGGCACGGACTATTTTTTTCAAAACACAACAGATTCCTTCACTCCAAATTCCAATATCTTTTTTCGAAAGATCACTCCAAATTCCAATATCACTCCTTTAACCTAAATAGTAAATAGGGCCTCTTTCGATGACCCACGGCCAAGTGATGTGTGCAGGAGTGCTATGGAAAAGTTCTGGCACTGTACAATATACTCAGTTTACTATCACATAAAGCGTACATGGGCAAGTGGAATTGTGGATCACCTGCACAGGTGCAAGAGAGAACATGGACAAGAAACACAAGGCGCCAACCTCCAACGCCGAACGGGGTACAAACATATCTGACAAAAACATAACGTGCTGATTCTGGAGTAAAAAAAAAATCCAATCTTGTAAAGGAGAAGGGGTGCAAACCCGATTCACATTCGCAGTTCAAAACTGGAGGATTCTCAGTGTCCATTAAGCATTGACAAAGGTCCGCAACGTAAAACACAAATACCAATTGGTTCAGCTATTTACACCTGGAGATACTTCCGGCACCGAACAGACCCCAAAAATACCTTGACTCTAACGTTAACTAGCTGCCATTTCTGACAAATTGTTACATCAACTTCCAAACACCAGGAAGCAAAGAATGCCAGGGCACCATCAAAATATGCTCCGACGTCTCCAACTGATGCCACCACTCTATTTACAAATTACAACAGATACCCTATCAATCAGGAACGATACAGAAACTAAAACACTAGTGCCACCACTACCCAGGCCCTAGATCGTTAAAAACCCATTTTTACGGATCCCCATCGAGTTTTTCAACTAAACTACAGAGTTCTTGAACCACCGGATTATCCCAGTGGACTCTGATCCTCTCCATGAGCAACCTACATGGATCACCGTCAGAGGGCGGTAGATCCTTTGGAACCGGAGGATTGAGGAACGGATGCTTAAGGAGTTGAGGTATTCTCCATCGTTCGTTCCTGTCCCAGGCGAGACACCTTTGCATCAAATCAATGAGCCATGGGTTGTCAACTGGTTCATACATGATCTTGTGGTTCCTATCAGTGACTTCTTTATATTTGGCCCAGAAAGTCTTGTAGTCTGCAAATGGTGTCTTACCATACACCATCTGGTAAAGAATACAGCCAAGAGACCAAATATCAGAGGGGCGCCCACACTTGATAACGTTACCACCCGAGTCTGTATCATTGCACATGAATGCTTCAGGTGACATGTAGTTCAGAGTCCCTACCTGCTCAGTGCAGTGAGAAAACCACAATTAGCCTTTCATAAAAAGCAACACACATAACTTGAGATAACGGTAATATAACTAATATACAAGTGATGACAACAAACAAATGCTAGAACTGTAACATGGTACCTGAGCATCACGTTGAATGTTTGTTGTATCATTCATTATAGCCTTGGCAATGCCAAAGTCAATTAGTTTAAGCGAGCCCCTCACAAGCATAAAGTTTGCAGGCTTCAAATCAGAGTGGACTATTCGTTCCTCATGTATTGTACTGACAGCTTCAAGCATTTGCTACAGTAGAAACAAAAGAAGAAGAAAATATCAGGTGTCTGAAAGGCTCACATCACTTATTACTCCCTTCGTTTCACTATGTTTGTTGACGGCCTTGGGAAAAACGTTCCACAATGTTTGTCCGTCGAAGATGCCAAGGGTATACCAAGGGTATATAGTTATTACAATTTTTCCACTCCCAACCCCTAATTAAATGTTTGGACAGAAAGAATTGGTAATATTATGGCATTGCTATTTCACATTTTTTTCTTGAAACTAGTATTTCCTTGGTCTATGCACATTGTGTCCTGTGAACAGAAATGGAGTGACGAGAGCATGCAACTACAACACTAAGTTGCACATAGGGTTCATTATCTCATTGGGCAACAAGATACAACAACTAATTCCATGCAATTCTTTTCTCTTAAAGTTTTTGCATAAACCTAGAAGAACTAACATAGATAACTTGCTCAGCATAGATAAAACAAATACTAGTAGCAGAACCAGAAACCAGTTGGCCAGTAAATACAATTGACCTAGCTACCTACCCAGCAGTCTTAAAAGATTAAAACTAATGGAACTAGCCATGAAGGGTTAATACGACTAGGAACAATAATATATGACAACTTCATTTAATTTGAAATAAAATATGACTTCTAGTTTGAGGACACTATAGCATGAGACCTCATCTTTAGCTACAGTATAGCATAATTATCCAGTATCCAGATGCCTCGTTTAGTCTATTTCGCATAAAATGAAGGTTACCTGCCAATAAAAGCGTAGCCAATTTTCATCAATTTTCATATTAGGGTTGTTCCTCTCCTTCGACTTCTGGGCAACCATATTAGCCAAGTCAATTTCACCATACTCCAGGACCATATAAATGTAGTGATCATCCTTAATTCTTCCATCCCTGGGTGTCATGGAACTTTCTAGAAGTAAACTTTTATCAGTGACCTGGTTGATGCAAAATCCAAAGGCATATCAGAATATGTCACTCTGGAGATATAATGGAGAATTTGTGTAATAAGTAAAACTATTCTATGAAAACCAATATGGACAAAGAACAATTCGACATCAGGTGTATTTTAGATAGCCAGTAGCTGCTGACAAATTACAATGTATGGCAATGTGGTTAAAATCTGTCATCACTCACCACACACAATTTATAACCCTTTATATATGGCCCACAATTTACAATCCTATATATATATAAGACAATTTCTGTAAATATGGTCATTGCAATTTACAGTACTGGAGCTTATATCAAAGATTTTATATATAGAAAAGCAACAACTGTTGTTCTTTAAGTACTAAAAGTAAAGCACAGAATTTTGCAGACATGATAACATTAGGTGGAGGCAACAGAGGGTACTAGACACACTAACTGGAGAACTCGTATAAAAAACCCCGAAATAACACCACATATGATACAGATGTTACCAGCTAGACGTCCTATGGGTGAATGTGCATCATCTGGTAATGTGCAACTAGGCCCAGAAAACAGCAGTAGAGTCTAGTAATATCGTCTGGTAAGTTTATGATATGCATGAATGAGAAATAACACAAAACATAAAAAATTCCATGATGCAGGTGAAGTTTCATATTTGTTTCTATAAAAAGTGCAAGGGAAAAAAATACCAATATACATCCTTGATTCTATTCATTGATCACCATTAATAATGGTACTGCAGAAACTAAGTATGTAAAGGTTTACAAACTTCCCGCAGCTCACCACAAGCTTGGGAGCTTTTCAGGCGATGCCTAGCCGTCTAGGAGGCTTCCCCTCCAAGAGTAATAAAAGCTTCAAGATGAATGACGAAGCCCGACAAGTGCTCAAGGTTTGGTTTGCTCTCAAACGCTTAATCTCACACCCCAACACTTAATCACTCACTAAGCACTTCACTCTCACAAAGAGAGGGGTTGGAAGAGAGCTCACAAGGCTTTGGAAAGGGTTTGGAATGTCCAGGGCACCAGTAGGCCACCAAGGGCCATGGGATGGGTATATATACCCACTCCCACAAGAACTAGCCGTTAGAGCTCAAAACTAGTCGTTATGGCCGTCCAGAGCGCTGAACTTCAGCAACCTGAGAAAACAGCATAGCAGGCCTTATGAAGAAAGCCTTAACTTATTACTCCGAACTCTGATTTCGATAATCTTGGACTTTTCGGAAAGCTTATTCCAAGGGTTATCCAACCCAACTAAGAACAAGCCCCAAGATCAGAAAGTGCAAGTGTTGTGCAATTGTTTCTCTCATGTTAGCACTCGGGGTTCGACTAGTTTGAGCACTTGAGACTTGTCTAACTATTTGTGTTGCATCCCCCTTGATAGTACGGCATACCTATACTCAAGATCAAAAGGATAAAACTATTTTAACCATTTGAGTCTTCAATGTCCTCATATGCCATATCTTCTCAATAGAGGTTGCAACCATCTTTGTCTCAATTCTTTGAGCAAATCAACCTTGAG
>JAHUYU010003504.1:0-39416 GCA_030439765.1 Tripidium arundinaceum
ACCGCTCTTAAGCATCCGTCTACAAATCAGACCACTGTAGGGGCGGTTTCGCAGCCGTCCTTATAAATACATTTGTAGGGGCGGCTGGTAACTCGAGCCGTCCTTAGAAATAAAATTTGTAAGGGCGGTTGGACAGCTAGCCGCCCCTACAGAAACAATTTGTAAGGGCGGCTTGAAAGCTAGCCGCCCCTATAATTTCTATCTGTAGGGGCGGTTTATTCTATAACCGCCCCTACAGTTGATTTCCCACCAAAAAAAATCAAATTTAATATTTGCATAATTCACAGAATTAACACATAATTCACAATAACAGATATACATACATACATACATATGATTCCATTCAACACATAATTCAACATAGTTCATGCCTCATCACAAGTTCAATCATTCACAACACAAGTTCAATTAACAGCCTAAGCCTAGCCTTTCCCACTCACGAAGATGTTGGTACTGAGGATTCGTCGCTAACTCGGAGTCCTTGTCATGGTATAGGCCTTTGGCGCTTATAATCTGGTCCAATATGAAGCTGCAAAGGTCGCCGACGAGTTTCAAAAGGTTGTCATCCTTGTATGGGTCAGCTCTCATTCCTATCTCTTCTTTCCACTACAAAGCAATGAGCATATACAAAGGCAGTGAGTATATATAAAGACATATAGTGAGCATACACAAAGACAGTGAATAAATACAAAGACAGTGAGCTTAGACAAAGACAGTGGGCAAATATAAAGTCAGTGAGCTTATACAAAGATAGTGAGCATTTAGAAAGACAGTGAGCTTATACAAAGACAGTGAGCATTTAGAAAGACAGTGAGCATATACAAAGCCAGTGAGCAAATGAAAAGGCAGTGAGCATTTACAACCACAGTGAGCAAATATAAAGACAGTGGGCTTAGACAAAGACAGTGAGCATATGTGAGCTTATACAAAGAGTGAGCATTTACAAAGAAAGTGAGCATTTAAAAAGAGAGTGAGCATATATATAAGACAGTGAGCATGTACTAAGACAGTGAGCTTATGTTAAGATAGTGCGCATTTACTAAGACAGTGAGCATGTACTAAGACAGTGAGCATTTATACAAAGACAATGAGCATGTACTAAGACAGTGAGCATTTATACAAAGACAGTGAGCATTATATATATAGACAGTGAGCATATGTTCAAACATACCCTAGCAGGGTGTCTCCTGTAGGAGAGGGTGTTACTCATTATAGTGCATACATAATATCCACAATGCACACTCCCGGGCTTCTGCTTGGCACACTGTGTTTGACATATAAATACAGAGTACAATGTTACAAAAGCAGTGAGCATTTACAAAGATAGTCGTAATGCACTACTAAAGTAGGTTATACTTACCGCACATTGTGTTTTGACACACAGTTTATCCTGTCTTTGTGGATGATGTCTCCCATGGTGTTTCCTAACATAGTGCCTGTATGCCCTGTTCGAATCGATTTCACAAATGCAACTTGTTAGTATCCAAAAGTGAATGTTACAAGGTTATATAGAAACATATAAGAGGATTATCGATATGTATACGTCTTGAGAATGGCTATGAAGTCTTTGTATGTCGCCGGGTCCTTATCTACTGAATCAAGGACCCACGCCATGCCCATCCCGACATCGACGGCTATAGCAATCCAGTGATTACTGCACGAATTCAATCATAGAAAACCAATAAGATCTTTTGCATCGAACCAAATAATATGTAAAAGCTTTAAGTATATAGTTGAACTTACTCAAAGTTGTATGGCAGCCATATAGTGTCGTTATGTTGGAGATATTTAAGAGATATGGCTATGAACGCCGCAACCTTAAGGGCGGCCTCCTTGATTTCCTTCGCTCAGATTGCCTCTTTCTCCTAATTGGTCTTTCCAGCTTGTAGCTCTTTGCCATCCAGCTTCCAGTTATTGGCATACTTAAAAGCTGTTGCTGCTATCAGACTAGGATCTATGTACCCAACTTTCAAATTTGGCAATTGTTTTGCAATGTGCACTTGCATTCTACAAATCACGGTGTGGGTTAGTTACAACAATTTTGAAGTATTGCAATCATGGAACCTTTTAAATTAGAGGGCAAAGGACTTACAGGCACCACGTCCGAATTAGATTCGTATCCATTTCACCGAGGTGATACAATGTCTGGACGTCGTTGAAGTCGAAGGCAATTTTTCCTGAGGTTCCTCCAAATGTCTTGGGAGGGTAGGATGCTGTTATCATTCTTAACTCTGTCGGGATAGCATGCAAGTACCAGTCATGAAACCTTTTCATTCCAACTGGTAGGCATTGGATATCCCGGTTCGGTAGGAAGGGCTTGCCTCTTTCATAGTTTTTTGGGCATTTCTTTGACCATTTGATGGCATCAACATTTGGATACTTCCTTGCACCTTGGTGATTGCCGGTGATGGTCTCTTCAGAAGCCCTTGGTGGTACTTCTTTGACTTGGTTCTCAGGCTTAAACTGGTCATGGGCATACCACTTGGTCGTCGACGTGACGTCTGTCATTGGCGTATAGATTGGCCTTATGGTGATCGGATGCTTCTTCCTAAGCTCTGACTCCTCCCAAACGTCCTCTTGTGCATGAACTTCATCCAAAGGCACTTGCTCTTTACAAGGCGGTGCTTCCGGAGGCACTTGCTCTTTACGAGGCGAAGAAGGCTGTGCCATCTCAGCCACGTGGTCCTTAGGAGTCGTGGAAGGCGGGAAAGACTGTCGCTCCTCAGGCATTTGGTGGTCCCGAGGTGGGGAATAGTGTGGCATATCAGGCATTTGGTAGTCACGAGATGGTGACAGGATCTCCCCGTCCTCAATAACTCCCTCCAGAGGTTGAACAGGCGGAGGTGGTGAATAACCAGTCAATACGATGTCCGTTTGTGCCAGAGGATGAACTGCCCCACTACTTGTCCGAGTATGTTCACTCCCTCGGGAGTTGGGTGCTCTATCTTCTAATCCATGAAGTGGGGCTGCACGGTATGTACCTCGACCCTTGTGTAGTCTGGCGGGATCTTTTTATGGTGCCACAAGCCGCCAGGAGGATGTGCCACACCCGTTGCGACCTCCATCATTACGCTTTGCCTTCCGATGAGAACCACCAAGGTGCAAGTAGTTGGATCCCGTATGCGATCGACGGGGGTTGTGGCTGCAGTGGAACCTTGGCTGCTAGGAACTTCCGGAGGGCTCCCGACTAGTGCAAGTTGTCTCGGCGGCTCTATTACCATCCGCTGCTCCGTAGACAACCCTTGCTCCTCTAGCACCTTCGCAACCATAGCCTTCACTATCCTTTCAAGATCGGACTCTCGGCCTCTACCATGTTTTTTGTACATGTGTCTGTCCTCTTCGAACCCATGCTTCTAGGTCGTTCTTTTCCCTAACCCCCTGGTGCGGCCTGTGTGCTCGGCGGTTCCCAAGGCAAGGCTAAGCTCGTCCCTCTCTCTGGAAGGTTTGAATGAGCCCTTCTCCTTGTCTTCAGTGTATTTCAGCATCTTTGATACTACCTCATCGGTAGCCGGGTTATCAAACTTAAGGGAGGTCCTGGATGAATCGGTACTCCTCGCATATATCCAATTCCTTGAGCGTTTCCTCAATTTTTCCACATTTTTCCCGGATGCGGAGGCCTATTCGTCCATCTTCCGAAAAACCTCTTCCTTGGCAAAGTATCCACCAGGACCTAGATGAGGGCGGTGTTCATTCTTCTTCGCTAGCTCGGTGTTACGGGCACTGAGGGCCAATGCTTCTGGTGAAGTCTTTTGAGCCACAAAGTCCTCCCATTGACTAGGTGTTATTTTGCCAAACTCGTTGAAGGGAGTAAGGCCCTTTTGGACATATTTCTTGTTGAGGTCCCACTTCCAACGTCGGAATGCCTCTCCCATTATCTTAAGGGCTTGATGTTTCACAAGTTCTTTCTTATCCTCTGGAAACCAGAAATTGACCAACAGCTTCTTCTCCCATAGTGATCTCTTTGTCTCCTCTGGTACGTCTTTCCATGATGGGACAGCTAGGTTCAACTCATCTCTTACTAGGGCACCAATCGCATTACGGAATTTTGCTCTCATAATCTTCGGCTCAAGGATGTCCCCTTCTGGCCCCACCGCTGATATCACATAGCATATATGCTTTTCAGGATACTGGTTTGCTTTTCTGTCCCCCCGTTTCCTCTTTGGCTTGGAAGCCGAGTTTGTGGTCGTGGCCTAGGGTTGTGGAGCAGAGGCGGCAATTTCCATCTCCGTGGCTATTGCCTCTGCTCTTTGTTTTTCTACTCCATCTTGTCCATCGAGATGTCGCGGACGTCGACGTCGTATTTTTGGAGGGGATTCAGGAGGGGCTAGGGATGGCAGCGGGTCGGGTAAGATGCGGGTAGAGCATTTATCCGCCCGCGATCGTACCCGCGACCCTAACGTTTACCCGCCCGCGAGCATACCCGCGGGTAAGATTTCATACCCGCGCCCATGCCCGGCGGGTACCCAGCGGGTATCGGGTACCCGTCGGGTATATTCAAGAGAGATTAAATAATAAAATCATAGTGATGTGAAATAATAAATTCATAGGAAAAACGACACGCAAATATGTCGATTTCATTTACATGGAGTTTATTAGGAAAAAATACAATAGCTCACAAGACAGAGTACATCATAGATTCATAATTCGATCATTCATGCTCATACGAATAACACAAAAATAACTTACACAAGAACTAAAGTAACAAGTTATTAGCTCACATGATCACTTTATTTAGCCATCCATAAAAAATATCATCTTTATAGTTCAACATGCTATACATACGCTACAAATTACACGTTAAATGAGTTAGTTGACATGATATGTATGACATAGATGACATATATTCATGTAAATTCTCAAATTGCGGGTACCCGTCGGGTACCCGCGGGTAAAATGTTTTACCCGCACCCTACCCGCATCTTTGCGGGTACCCGACCCTCATGTGCCCGCGGGTAAATTTTCATGCCCGTGCCCGCACCCATCGAGTACGAAACCCGCGGGTATCCGCACCCGCGGGTAAGATTGCCATCCCTAGGAGGGGCCTATATATACAGGAGGCCAAAGTGTTAGTAATTGTAACACGATCGAAGTGCTAGCAATAATTGTTTACTAAGGCTTTATTTCTACCTCGTCATCTGGGTTAAAATCCTTGTCCAGCTCGTCCTCCGTTGGCCTATGCCTGGGTTCAGATGGGAAAGGATCCTCAGGACTTACATATCCCCCTTCTTCATCCTCATCATCGTCCTCTTCATCATCATCGTCATCATCTTTTTCTTCCTCGTCATCGCCTCCAGCAGCCTCTCCAGCTTTTCCCTCTTCTCTTCCTAATGCCCCTACTGCTCCTACTACTTCTACTGCTGTCTCCTCTCCTACTACTGCTGTCCAACTCCAAGTTCTTGATCAAATGATGATTGACATGTTTCTGAGGCCTCTATCACTACTACTATTACCATAAAAACAGTGAGCATTTACAAAGACAGTGAGCATATATGTGCTTTTTTTGGCCAACTCTCCTCTCCTCTCCTCTCTCTTTGGCCGATGATGAAATTGTCCAACTCTAGAAATTATCTAGAATATGATGAGCTGATGATCAAGAACTTGTGAGGAACTTGCCATCATTGCCAGCCACCCCTACATTACCTACACTACCTTCTCTGTTCTAATGCCTTGATGCTCCAAGTTCATGATCAAATGATGATTGACATGTTTCTAAGACCTCTACTACTTCTACTACTCATTTTTTTTAGATATATTATTATGGAACTCGTTTTTTGCTCGATGATACTAAAGGGTGTAGTGAGACAACAGGACAGTCAAGTACCCTTAGCTTCTCCTAGGCCGTAGGCTTCTGGGGGAAATTCATATCGAATGGAGTGCCATTGGATATTAGCCTCCCCCAGAAGTTTATGGCCTTGTAGTGCAAATGGGTTTTCTCCTCCCCTATTAATGACTGTCATGTTAGTCTATGATCTATGACCACCAAAGAGCAGTGGATGGCTGTTTAAAGCAGCAACCCGCTAATTTGAGAGCAACCCACTACTTGTTTTTTGATCTATTACTATTTTATCACACTAATTTATATATGCCTTGATGACACAAGTACCCTTAGCGGGACCTTTTGGCGTATCTAAAGTCGAATTTGTTTCTTCTATTAGAACAAAACGTGAAATGTCACCGATAAGAGACAGTGCAACCCGAAGCCCTGAGCACGGGAAAACCTTTGAAGAGGGAGAACCACATGACATGACTCAGGAAGAGATAGACAAGGATATAGAAGATATGCTTACTCAGGATCTGTTCGAGGAAGAAGGAGAAGAGGGAAGAGAAGGAGAAGAGGGAAGAGGAGGAGAAGAGGGAAGAGAAGGAGAAGAGGGAAGAGGAGGAGAAGAGGGAAAAGCTGGAGAGGCTGCTGGAGGCGATGACGAGGAAGAAAAAGTATGATGACGATGATGATGAAGAGGACGATGATGAGGATGAAGAAGGGGGATATGTAAGTCCTGAGGATCCTTTCCCATCTGAACCCAGGCATAGGCCAACGGAGGACGAGCTGGACAAGGATTTTAACCCAGATGACGAGGTAGAAATAAAGCCTTAGTAAACAATTATTGCTAGCACTTCGATCGTGTTACAATTACTAACACTTTGGCCTCCTGTATATATAGGCCCCTCCTAGGGATGGCAATCTTACCCGCGGGTGCGGATACCCGCGGGTTTCGTACTCGATGGGTGCGGGCACGGGCATGAAAATTTACCCGCGGGCACATGAGGGTCGGGTACCCGCAAAGATGCGGGTAGGGTGCGGGTAAAACATTTTACCCGCGGGTACCCGACGGGTACCCGCAATTTGAGAATTTACATGAATATATGTCATCTATGTCATACATATCATGTCAACTAACTCATTTAACGTGTAATTTGTAGCGTATGTATAGCATGTTGAACTATAAAGATGATATTTTTTATGGATGGCTAAATAAAGTGATCATGTGAGCTAATAACTTGTTACTTTAGTTCTTGTGTAAGTTATTTTTGTGTTATTCGTATGAGCATGAATGATCGAATTATGAATCTATGATGTACTCTGTCTTGTGAGCTATTGTATTTTTTCCTAATAAACTCCATGTAAATGAAATCGACATATTTGCGTGTCGTTTTTCCTATGAATTTATTATTTCACATCACTATGATTTTATTATTTAATCTCTCTTGAATATACCCGACGGGTACCCGATACCCGCTGGGTACCCGCCGGGCATGGGCGCGGGTATGAAATCTTACCCGCGGGTATGCTCGCGGGCGGGTAAACGTTAGGGTCGCGGGTACGATCGCGGGCGGATAAATGCTCTACCCGCATCTTACCCGACCCGCTGCCATCCCTAGCCCCTCCTGAATCCCCTCCAAAAATACGACGTCGACGTCCGCGACATCTCGATGGACAAGATGGAGTAGAAAAACAAAGAGCAGAGGCAATAGCCACGGAGATGGAAATTGCCGCCTCTGCTCCACAACCCTAGGCCACGACCACAAACTCGGCTTCCAAGCCAAAGAGGAAACGGGGGGACAGAAAAGCAAACCAGTATCCTGAAAAGCATATATGCTATGTGATATCAGCGGTGGGGCCAGAAGGGGACATCCTTGAGCCGAAGATTATGAGAGCAAAATTCCGTAATGCGATTGGTGCCCTAGTAAGAGATGAGTTGAACCTAGCTGTCCCATCATGGAAAGACGTACCAGAGGAGACAAAGAGATCACTATGGGAGAAGAAGCTGTTGGTCAATTTCTGGTTTCCAGAGGATAAGAAAGAACTTGTGAAACATCAAGCCCTTAAGATAATGGGAGAGGCATTCCGACGTTGGAAGTGGGACCTCAACAAGAAATATGTCCAAAAGGGCCTTACTCCCTTCAACGAGTTTGGCAAAATAACACCTAGTCAATGGGAGGACTTTGTGGCTCAAAAGACTTCACCAGAAGCATTGGCCCTCAGTGCCCGTAACACCGAGCTAGCGAAGAAGAATGAACACCGCCCTCATCTAGGTCCTGGTGGATACTTTGCCAAGGAAGAGGTTTTTCGGAAGATGGACGAATAGGCCTCCGCATCCGGGAAAAATGTGGAAAAATTGAGGAAACGCTCAAGGAATTGGATATATGCGAGGAGTACCGATTCATCCAGGACCTCCCTTAAGTTTGATAACCCGGCTACCGATGAGGTAGTATCAAAGATGCTGAAATACACTGAAGACAAGGAGAAGGGCTCATTCAAACCTTCCAGAGAGAGGGACGAGCTTAGCCTTGCCTTGGGAACCGCCGAGCACACAGGCCGCACCAGGGGGTTAGGGAAAAGAACGACCTAGAAGCATGGGTTCGAAGAGGACAGACACATGTACAAAAAACATGGTAGAGGCCGAGAGTCCGATCTTGAAAGGATAGTGAAGGCTATGGTTGCGAAGGTGCTAGAGGAGCAAGGGTTGTCTACGGAGCAGCGGATGGTAATAGAGCCGCCGAGACAACTTGCACTAGTCGGGAGCCCTCCGGAAGTTCCTAGCAGCCAAGGTTCCACTGCAGCCACAACCCCCGTCGATCGCATACGGGATCCAACTACTTGCACCTTGGTGGTTCTCATCGGAAGGCAAAGCGTAATGATGGAGGTCGCAACGGGTGTGGCACATCCTCCTGGCGGCTTGTGGCACCATAAAAAGATCCCGCCAGACTACACAAGGGTCGAGGTACATACCGTGCAGCCCCACTTCATGGATTAGAAGATAGAGCACCCAACTCCCGAGGGAGTGAACATACTCGGACAAGTAGTGGGGCAGTTCATCCTCTGGCACAAACGGACATCGTATTGACTGGTTATTCACCACCTCCGCCTGTTCAACCTCTGGAGGGAGTTATTGAGGACGGGGAGATCCTGTCACCATCTCGTGACTACCAAATGCCTGATATGCCACACTATTCCCCACCTCGGGACCACCAAATGCCTGAGGAGCGACAGTCTTTCCCGCCTTCCACGACTCCTAAGGACCACGTGGCTGAGATGGCACAGCCTTCTTCGCCTCGTAAAGAGCAAGTGCCTCCGGAAGCACCGCCTTGTAAAGAGCAAGTGCCTTTGGATGAAGTTCATGCACAAGAGGACGTTTGGGAGGAGTCAGAGCTTAGGAAGAAGCATCCGATCACCATAAGGCCAATCTATACGCCAATGACAGACGTCACGTCGACGACCAAGTGGTATGCCCATGACCAGTTTAAGCCTGAGAACCAAGTCAAAGAAGTACCACCAAGGGCTTCTGAAGAGACCATCACCGGCAATCACCAAGGTGCAAGGAAGTATCCAAATGTTGATGCCATCAAATGGTCAAAGAAATGCCCAAAAAACTATGAAAGAGGCAAGCCCTTCCTACCGAACCGGGATATCCAATGCCTACCAGTTGGAATGAAAAGGTTTCATGACTGGTACTTGCATGCTATCCCGACAGAGTTAAGAATGATAACAGCATCCTACCCTCCCAAGACATTTGGAGGAACCTCAGGAAAAATTGCCTTCGACTTCAACGACGTCCAGACATTGTATCACCTCGGTGAAATGGATACGAATCTAATTCGGACGTGGTGCCTGTAAGTCCTTTGCCCTCTAATTTAAAAGGTTCCATGATTGCAATACTTCAAAATTGTTGTAACTAACCCACACCGTGATTTGTAGAATGCAAGTGCACATTGCAAAACAATTGCCAAATTTGAAAGTTGGGTACATAGATCCTAGTCTGATAGCAGCAACAGCTTTTAAGTATGCCAATAACTGGAAGCTGGATGGCAAAGAGCTACAAGCTGGAAAGACCAATTAGGAGAAAGAGGCAATCTGAGCGAAGGAAATCAAGGAGGCCGCCCTTAAGGTTGCGGCGTTCATAGCCATATCTCTTAAATATCTCCAACATAACGACACTATATGGCTGCCATACAACTTTGAGTAAGTTCAACTATATACTTAAAGCTTTTACATATTATTTGGTTCGATGCAAAAGATCTTATTGGTTTTCTATGATTGAATTCGTGCAGTAATCACTGGATTGCTATAGCCGTCGATGTCGGGATGGGCATGGCGTGGGTCCTTGATTCAGTAGATAAGGACCCGGCGACATACAAAGACTTCATAGCCATTCTCAAGACGTATACATATCGATAATCCTCTTATATGTTTCTATATAACCTTGTAACATTCACTTTTGGATACTAACAAGTTGCATTTGTGAAATCGATTCGAACAGGGCATACAGGCACTATGTTAGGAAACACCATGGGAGACATCATCCACAAAGACAGGATAAACTGTGTGTCAAAACACAATGTGCGGTAAGTATAACCTACTTTAGTAGTGCATTACGACTATCTTTGTAAATGCTCACTGCTTTTGTAACATTGTACTCTGTATTTATATGTCAAACACAGTGTGCCAAGCAGAAGCCCGGGAGTGTGCATTGTGGATATTATGTATGCACTATAATGAGTAACACCCTCTCCTACAGGAGACACCCTGCTAGGGTATGTTTGAACATATGCTCACTGTCTATATATATAATGCTCACTGTCTTTGTATAAATGCTCACTGTCTTAGTACATGCTCATTGTCTTTGTATAAATGCTCACTGTCTTAGTACATGCTCACTGTCTTAGTAAATGCGCACTATCTTAACATAAGCTCACTGTCTTAGTACATGCTCACTGTCTTATATATATGCTCACTCTCTTTTTAAATGCTCACTTTCTTTGTAAATGCTCACTCTTTGTATAAGCTCACATATGCTCACTGTCTTTGTCTAAGCCCACTGTCTTTATATTTGCTCACTGTGGTTGTAAATGCTCACTGCCTTTTCATTTGCTCACTGGCTTTGTATATGCTCACTGTCTTTCTAAATGCTCACTGTCTTTGTATAAGCTCACTGTCTTTCTAAATGCTCACTATCTTTGTATAAGCTCACTGACTTTATATTTGCCCACTGTCTTTGTCTAAGCTCACTGTCTTTGTATTTATTCACTGTCTTTGTGTATGCTCACTATATGTCTTTATATATACTCACTGCCTTTGTATATGCTCATTGCTTTGTAGTGGAAAGAAGAGATAGGAATGAGAGCTGACCCATACAAGGATGACAACCTTTTGAAACTCGTCGGCGACCTTTGCAGCTTCATATTGGACCAGATTATAAGCGCCAAAGGCCTATACCATGACAAGGACTCCGAGTTAGCGACGAATCCTCAGTACCAACATCTTCGTGAGTGGGAAAGGCTAGGCTTAGGCTGTTAATTGAACTTGTGTTGTGAATGATTGAACTTGTGATGAGGCATGAACTATGTTGAATTATGTGTTGAATGGAATCATATGTATGTATGTATGTATATCTGTTATTGTGAATTATGTGTTAATTCTGTGAATTATGCAAATATTAAATTTGATTTTTTTTGGTGGGAAATCAACTGTAGGGGCGGTTATAGAATAAACCGCCCCTACAGATAGAAATTATAGGGGCGGCTAGCTTTCAAGCCGCCCTTACAAATTGTTTCTGTAGGGGCGGCTAGCTGTCCAACCGCCCTTACAAATTTTATTTCTAAGGACGGCTCGAGTTACCAGCCGCCCCTACAAATGTATTTATAAGGACGGCTGCGAAACCGCCCCTACAGTGGTCTGATTTGTAAAAACGGATGCTTAAGAGCGGTTGGGGAAACCGTCCCTACAAACCGTCTTAAGATGCCTCTACAAATCCATTCGGTAGTAGTGAAACGAAAATACCGTCTTAAGCCGCCCATACAAATCCGTTCGGTAGTAGTGAAACGAAAATACCACAAATATACGTCACATGACAGCTTCTGATAGATTTTTATGTTTGTTATCTTCTACTTTCAGAAAATCAAAATCTAGCATGACAAAAAAAAATGGCAGCACATGTACAGCACGTATCCAGCCAATAGGAATAGCTTACAACCGAAAATCAAAATCTGGACAAAAAAAATGACAGCACATGTACAGCACGTATCCGGAACAGCTTACAACCGAAAATCAAAATCTAGAATGACAAAACAAAATAATAAAAAAATGACAGCACATGTAAAGCACGTATCCGAAACAGCTTACAACAGAAAATCAAAATCTAAAATGACAAAAAAAACTAAAAAAATAAAAGCACATGTACAGCACGTATCCAGCCAATAGAAACAGCTTACAACAGAAAATCAAAACCTGGAATGACAAAAAAAAATCCATTTATTACCTCATTAGTGATGCTTGTTGCAGTATTCACTTTATTTTGGAGCTGGACGACGGAGAAGAGCCTGGTCGCGCCGATGCAGAGCACCGGGGCGAGGAGGCACGCCGCGAGAAGCCTGACGGCGAGCTGTCTGTGCCTGAGCTCCAGCTTGGTCGGGCTCCTGGCCGTGGGCCTGGTGCCGTGCCTCGGCTTCCTCGCCCCGACGGCTCTGCTCTTGCCGTGCTGCACCAGGAATGCCATGGCTCAGCTAATCATCAGCTGCGGTTTGTCAAACAAAATGATAACAGCATGCACAATCTACGTGGGCCGACAGAACTGAAGGCACAGGCCCATTGTTATTTATGCAAGCCTGTACACAAAAAAAAAACACGAATCTTAACAAAGATCCGAACCACGCAAAACTAGAAGACAATAGCACAAGAAATCTGCCGGAAGATATTCAGAAATACCGTAAAAAAATGTACAGGCTAGGTTGTGTGTGTGGTTGTGTTTGTGTCATGTGTGTGTGAGAGAGAGAGAGCTAGTTTTACGTGATTTGTTCCAAGTGTGTAGAAATTCTGTTCATCTCAACAAAAGCATGGCAGACCCAGGGTACAAACTTTAGTTTTGCGTGCAAGTGTGTATACATGTCCACTCGATGCCGCTCGGCACGGCAAGGCACGTACGTACTCTCTGTCCACGAAAGAATTTACTTCTCATGTACCATTGGGTTCGCCTGCTGGCTTGCATTGGTACCCATTGGTTATTATCAACCATGCGTACGCATAAGAAATAAATTCCTGGGCCATCGGCATTGCCCATTTGCATGTATTTTTAGTACGTGATGTTCCCCGCCCAGTACTTGCTTGCTACTACTGGACTGTTCACTAAAAAAGCTAGCTAGCTTTCTCTGTAGAGAATGGTATATATGATCTATCTCCCTGTCTGTCTGTCTGTCTGTCTCACACTAGCTCATCTCGAGCCAGCCAGCTCGATCGCAGTATAAATACCAGCTTGCAGCTTATGCAATGGTAATATAAGCTTAGCTAGAGCGCAACACCACCGAGCTAAGCTAGCGAGCAAGCATATATATAAGCAACAAATTAAAGCTAGCAAGCAGCTAGAGTATAATAAGCTAGTGCTAGTAGGGTCGTCGAGAATTTAGAGAATAAGATGTCGTGGAGCGACAACGAGAACAGCAGGTTCGAGCAGGCGCTGGCCGATATCGAAGCCGACACTCCCGGGCGCTGGCAGCTCGTGGCCCAGGCGGTCGGCGGCGGCAGGACGGCGGACGACGTCTGGCGCCACTACTTGAAGCTGGAGGGGGACATGGACCACATGGCCGCCTGGAACCGGGCGACCCGCCGCCGCCAACAGTACCGCCGCAACGTCCAGCAGCAGCACCAGCAGCACGGCGCCGACGCCGACGCCGACGCCAACGCCAACGGCACGGCGGCCAACAACAGCCGCAACGATAGGCGGCGGAGCAACGGCGGCGGCGCCAGTAGCAGTAACAGTAGTAACAACAATAGTCGACAGGTACGTACGTACGGCTGCCAGCTAATTAAACTCGCAATCACTGTGTCGTCTATAATGCATGCATAGGATCCTCCACACAGTCACTGACAATGGCATTGGCATATACAAAGGCAGTGAGTATATATAAAGACATATAGTGAGCATACACAAAGACAGTGAATAAATACAAAGACAGTGAGCTTAGACAAAGACAGTGGGCAAATATAAAGTCAGTGAGCTTATACAAAGATAGTGAGCATTTAGAAAGACAGTGAGCTTATACAAAGACAGTGAGCATTTAGAAAGACAGTGAGCATATACAAAGCCAGTGAGCAAATGAAAAGGCAGTGAGCATTTACAACCACAGTGAGCAAATATAAAGACAGTGGGCTTAGACAAAGACAGTGAGCATATGTGAGCTTATACAAAGAGTGAGCATTTACAAAGAAAGTGAGCATTTAAAAAGAGAGTGAGCATATATATAAGACAGTGAGCATGTACTAAGACAGTGAGCTTATGTTAAGATAGTGCGCATTTACTAAGACAGTGAGCATGTACTAAGACAGTGAGCATTTATACAAAGACAATGAGCATGTACTAAGACAGTGAGCATTTATACAAAGACAGTGAGCATTATATATATAGACAGTGAGCATATGTTCAAACATACCCTAGCAGGGTGTCTCCTGTAGGAGAGGGTGTTACTCATTATAGTGCATACATAATATCCACAATGCACACTCCCGGGCTTCTGCTTGGCACACTGTGTTTGACATATAAATACAGAGTACAATGTTACAAAAGCAGTGAGCATTTACAAAGATAGTCGTAATGCACTACTAAAGTAGGTTATACTTACCGCACATTGTGTTTTGACACACAGTTTATCCTGTCTTTGTGGATGATGTCTCCCATGGTGTTTCCTAACATAGTGCCTGTATGCCCTGTTCGAATCGATTTCACAAATGCAACTTGTTAGTATCCAAAAGTGAATGTTACAAGGTTATATAGAAACATATAAGAGGATTATCGATATGTATACGTCTTGAGAATGGCTATGAAGTCTTTGTATGTCGCCGGGTCCTTATCTACTGAATCAAGGACCCACGCCATGCCCATCCCGACATCGACGGCTATAGCAATCCAGTGATTACTGCACGAATTCAATCATAGAAAACCAATAAGATCTTTTGCATCGAACCAAATAATATGTAAAAGCTTTAAGTATATAGTTGAACTTACTCAAAGTTGTATGGCAGCCATATAGTGTCGTTATGTTGGAGATATTTAAGAGATATGGCTATGAACGCCGCAACCTTAAGGGCGGCCTCCTTGATTTCCTTCGCTCAGATTGCCTCTTTCTCCTAATTGGTCTTTCCAGCTTGTAGCTCTTTGCCATCCAGCTTCCAGTTATTGGCATACTTAAAAGCTGTTGCTGCTATCAGACTAGGATCTATGTACCCAACTTTCAAATTTGGCAATTGTTTTGCAATGTGCACTTGCATTCTACAAATCACGGTGTGGGTTAGTTACAACAATTTTGAAGTATTGCAATCATGGAACCTTTTAAATTAGAGGGCAAAGGACTTACAGGCACCACGTCCGAATTAGATTCGTATCCATTTCACCGAGGTGATACAATGTCTGGACGTCGTTGAAGTCGAAGGCAATTTTTCCTGAGGTTCCTCCAAATGTCTTGGGAGGGTAGGATGCTGTTATCATTCTTAACTCTGTCGGGATAGCATGCAAGTACCAGTCATGAAACCTTTTCATTCCAACTGGTAGGCATTGGATATCCCGGTTCGGTAGGAAGGGCTTGCCTCTTTCATAGTTTTTTGGGCATTTCTTTGACCATTTGATGGCATCAACATTTGGATACTTCCTTGCACCTTGGTGATTGCCGGTGATGGTCTCTTCAGAAGCCCTTGGTGGTACTTCTTTGACTTGGTTCTCAGGCTTAAACTGGTCATGGGCATACCACTTGGTCGTCGACGTGACGTCTGTCATTGGCGTATAGATTGGCCTTATGGTGATCGGATGCTTCTTCCTAAGCTCTGACTCCTCCCAAACGTCCTCTTGTGCATGAACTTCATCCAAAGGCACTTGCTCTTTACAAGGCGGTGCTTCCGGAGGCACTTGCTCTTTACGAGGCGAAGAAGGCTGTGCCATCTCAGCCACGTGGTCCTTAGGAGTCGTGGAAGGCGGGAAAGACTGTCGCTCCTCAGGCATTTGGTGGTCCCGAGGTGGGGAATAGTGTGGCATATCAGGCATTTGGTAGTCACGAGATGGTGACAGGATCTCCCCGTCCTCAATAACTCCCTCCAGAGGTTGAACAGGCGGAGGTGGTGAATAACCAGTCAATACGATGTCCGTTTGTGCCAGAGGATGAACTGCCCCACTACTTGTCCGAGTATGTTCACTCCCTCGGGAGTTGGGTGCTCTATCTTCTAATCCATGAAGTGGGGCTGCACGGTATGTACCTCGACCCTTGTGTAGTCTGGCGGGATCTTTTTATGGTGCCACAAGCCGCCAGGAGGATGTGCCACACCCGTTGCGACCTCCATCATTACGCTTTGCCTTCCGATGAGAACCACCAAGGTGCAAGTAGTTGGATCCCGTATGCGATCGACGGGGGTTGTGGCTGCAGTGGAACCTTGGCTGCTAGGAACTTCCGGAGGGCTCCCGACTAGTGCAAGTTGTCTCGGCGGCTCTATTACCATCCGCTGCTCCGTAGACAACCCTTGCTCCTCTAGCACCTTCGCAACCATAGCCTTCACTATCCTTTCAAGATCGGACTCTCGGCCTCTACCATGTTTTTTGTACATGTGTCTGTCCTCTTCGAACCCATGCTTCTAGGTCGTTCTTTTCCCTAACCCCCTGGTGCGGCCTGTGTGCTCGGCGGTTCCCAAGGCAAGGCTAAGCTCGTCCCTCTCTCTGGAAGGTTTGAATGAGCCCTTCTCCTTGTCTTCAGTGTATTTCAGCATCTTTGATACTACCTCATCGGTAGCCGGGTTATCAAACTTAAGGGAGGTCCTGGATGAATCGGTACTCCTCGCATATATCCAATTCCTTGAGCGTTTCCTCAATTTTTCCACATTTTTCCCGGATGCGGAGGCCTATTCGTCCATCTTCCGAAAAACCTCTTCCTTGGCAAAGTATCCACCAGGACCTAGATGAGGGCGGTGTTCATTCTTCTTCGCTAGCTCGGTGTTACGGGCACTGAGGGCCAATGCTTCTGGTGAAGTCTTTTGAGCCACAAAGTCCTCCCATTGACTAGGTGTTATTTTGCCAAACTCGTTGAAGGGAGTAAGGCCCTTTTGGACATATTTCTTGTTGAGGTCCCACTTCCAACGTCGGAATGCCTCTCCCATTATCTTAAGGGCTTGATGTTTCACAAGTTCTTTCTTATCCTCTGGAAACCAGAAATTGACCAACAGCTTCTTCTCCCATAGTGATCTCTTTGTCTCCTCTGGTACGTCTTTCCATGATGGGACAGCTAGGTTCAACTCATCTCTTACTAGGGCACCAATCGCATTACGGAATTTTGCTCTCATAATCTTCGGCTCAAGGATGTCCCCTTCTGGCCCCACCGCTGATATCACATAGCATATATGCTTTTCAGGATACTGGTTTGCTTTTCTGTCCCCCCGTTTCCTCTTTGGCTTGGAAGCCGAGTTTGTGGTCGTGGCCTAGGGTTGTGGAGCAGAGGCGGCAATTTCCATCTCCGTGGCTATTGCCTCTGCTCTTTGTTTTTCTACTCCATCTTGTCCATCGAGATGTCGCGGACGTCGACGTCGTATTTTTGGAGGGGATTCAGGAGGGGCTAGGGATGGCAGCGGGTCGGGTAAGATGCGGGTAGAGCATTTATCCGCCCGCGATCGTACCCGCGACCCTAACGTTTACCCGCCCGCGAGCATACCCGCGGGTAAGATTTCATACCCGCGCCCATGCCCGGCGGGTACCCAGCGGGTATCGGGTACCCGTCGGGTATATTCAAGAGAGATTAAATAATAAAATCATAGTGATGTGAAATAATAAATTCATAGGAAAAACGACACGCAAATATGTCGATTTCATTTACATGGAGTTTATTAGGAAAAAATACAATAGCTCACAAGACAGAGTACATCATAGATTCATAATTCGATCATTCATGCTCATACGAATAACACAAAAATAACTTACACAAGAACTAAAGTAACAAGTTATTAGCTCACATGATCACTTTATTTAGCCATCCATAAAAAATATCATCTTTATAGTTCAACATGCTATACATACGCTACAAATTACACGTTAAATGAGTTAGTTGACATGATATGTATGACATAGATGACATATATTCATGTAAATTCTCAAATTGCGGGTACCCGTCGGGTACCCGCGGGTAAAATGTTTTACCCGCACCCTACCCGCATCTTTGCGGGTACCCGACCCTCATGTGCCCGCGGGTAAATTTTCATGCCCGTGCCCGCACCCATCGAGTACGAAACCCGCGGGTATCCGCACCCGCGGGTAAGATTGCCATCCCTAGGAGGGGCCTATATATACAGGAGGCCAAAGTGTTAGTAATTGTAACACGATCGAAGTGCTAGCAATAATTGTTTACTAAGGCTTTATTTCTACCTCGTCATCTGGGTTAAAATCCTTGTCCAGCTCGTCCTCCGTTGGCCTATGCCTGGGTTCAGATGGGAAAGGATCCTCAGGACTTACATATCCCCCTTCTTCATCCTCATCATCGTCCTCTTCATCATCATCGTCATCATCTTTTTCTTCCTCGTCATCGCCTCCAGCAGCCTCTCCAGCTTTTCCCTCTTCTCCTCCTCTTCCCTCTTCTCCTTCTCTTCCCTCTTCTCCTCCTCTTCCCTCTTCTCCTTCTCTTCCCTCTTCTCCTTCTTCCTCGAACAGATCCTGAGTAAGCATATCTTCTATATCCTTGTCTATCTCTTCCTGAGTCATGTCATGTGGTTCTCCCTCTTCAAAGGTTTTCCCGTGCTCAGGGCTTCGGGTTGCACTGTCTCTTATCGGTGACATTTCACGTTTTGTTCTAATAGAAGAAACAAATTCGACTTTAGATACGCCAAAAGGTCCCGCTAAGGGTACTTGTGTCATCAAGGCATATATAAATTAGTGTGATAAAATAGTAATAGATCAAAAAACAAGTAGTGGGTTGCTCTCAAATTAGCGGGTTGCTGCTTTAAACAGCCATCCACTGCTCTTTGGTGGTCATAGATCATAGACTAACATGACAGTCATTAATAGGGGAGGAGAAAACCCATTTGCACTACAAGGCCATAAACTTCTGGGGGAGGCTAATATCCAATGGCACTCCATTCGATATGAATTTCCCCCAGAAGCCTACGGCCTAGGAGAAGCTAAGGGTACTTGACTGTCCTGTTGTCTCACTACACCCTTTAGTATCATCGAGCAAAAAACGAGTTCCATAATAATATATCTAAAAAAAATGAGTAGTAGAAGTAGTAGAGGTCTTAGAAACATGTCAATCATCATTTGATCATGAACTTGGAGCATCAAGGCATTAGAACAGAGAAGGTAGTGTAGGTAATGTAGGGGTGGCTGGCAATGATGGCAAGTTCCTCACAAGTTCTTGATCATCAGCTCATCATATTCTAGATAATTTCTAGAGTTGGACAATTTCATCATCGGCCAAAGAGAGAGGAGAGGAGAGGGAAAAGCTGGAGAGGCTGCTGGAGGCGATGACGAGGAAGAAAAAGATGATGACGATGATGATGAAGAGGACGATGATGAGGATGAAGAAGGGGGATATGTAAGTCCTGAGGATCCTTTCCCATCTGAACCCAGGCATAGGCCAACGGAGGACGAGCTGGACAAGGATTTTAACCCAGATGACGAGGTAGAAATAAAGCCTTAGTAAACAATTATTGCTAGCACTTCGATCGTGTTACAATTACTAACACTTTGGCCTCCTGTATATATAGGCCCCTCCTAGGGATGGCAATCTTACCCGCGGGTGCGGATACCCGCGGGTTTCGTACTCGATGGGTGCGGGCACGGGCATGAAAATTTACCCGCGGGCACATGAGGGTCGGGTACCCGCAAAGATGCGGGTAGGGTGCGGGTAAAACATTTTACCCGCGGGTACCCGACGGGTACCCGCAATTTGAGAATTTACATGAATATATGTCATCTATGTCATACATATCATGTCAACTAACTCATTTAACGTGTAATTTGTAGCGTATGTATAGCATGTTGAACTATAAAGATGATATTTTTTATGGATGGCTAAATAAAGTGATCATGTGAGCTAATAACTTGTTACTTTAGTTCTTGTGTAAGTTATTTTTGTGTTATTCGTATGAGCATGAATGATCGAATTATGAATCTATGATGTACTCTGTCTTGTGAGCTATTGTATTTTTTCCTAATAAACTCCATGTAAATGAAATCGACATATTTGCGTGTCGTTTTTCCTATGAATTTATTATTTCACATCACTATGATTTTATTATTTAATCTCTCTTGAATATACCCGACGGGTACCCGATACCCGCTGGGTACCCGCCGGGCATGGGCGCGGGTATGAAATCTTACCCGCGGGTATGCTCGCGGGCGGGTAAACGTTAGGGTCGCGGGTACGATCGCGGGCGGATAAATGCTCTACCCGCATCTTACCCGACCCGCTGCCATCCCTAGCCCCTCCTGAATCCCCTCCAAAAATACGACGTCGACGTCCGCGACATCTCGATGGACAAGATGGAGTAGAAAAACAAAGAGCAGAGGCAATAGCCACGGAGATGGAAATTGCCGCCTCTGCTCACAACCCTAGCAGGGTGTCTCCTGTAGGAGAGGGTGTTACTCATTATAGTGCATACATAATATCCACAATGCACACTCCCGGGCTTCTGCTTGGCACACTGTGTTTGACATATAAATACAGAGTACAATGTTACAAAAGCAGTGAGCATTTACAAAGATAGTCGTAATGCACTACTAAAGTAGGTTATACTTACCGCACATTGTGTTTTGACACACAGTTTATCCTGTCTTTGTGGATGATGTCTCCCATGGTGTTTCCTAACATAGTGCCTGTATGCCCTGTTCGAATCGATTTCACAAATGCAACTTGTTAGTATCCAAAAGTGAATGTTACAAGGTTATATAGAAACATATAAGAGGATTATCGATATGTATACGTCTTGAGAATGGCTATGAAGTCTTTGTATGTCGCCGGGTCCTTATCTACTGAATCAAGGACCCACGCCATGCCCATCCCGACATCGACGGCTATAGCAATCCAGTGATTACTGCACGAATTCAATCATAGAAAACCAATAAGATCTTTTGCATCGAACCAAATAATATGTAAAAGCTTTAAGTATATAGTTGAACTTACTCAAAGTTGTATGGCAGCCATATAGTGTCGTTATGTTGGAGATATTTAAGAGATATGGCTATGAACGCCGCAACCTTAAGGGCGGCCTCCCTTGATTTCCTTCGCTCAGATTGCCTCTTCTCCTAATTGGTCTTTCCAGCTTGTAGCTCTTTGCCATCCAGCTTCCAGTTATTGGCATACTTAAAAGCTGTTGCTGCTATCAGACTAGGATCTATGTACCCAACTTTCAAATTTGGCAATTGTTTTGCAATGTGCACTTGCATTCTACAAATCACGGTGTGGGTTAGTTACAACAATTTTGAAGTATTGCAATCATGGAACCTTTTAAATTAGAGGGCAAAGGACTTACAGGCACCACGTCCGAATTAGATTCGTATCCATTTCACCGAGGTGATACAATGTCTGGACGTCGTTGAAGTCGAAGGCAATTTTTCCTGAGGTTCCTCCAAATGTCTTGGGAGGGTAGGATGCTGTTATCATTCTTAACTCTGTCGGGATAGCATGCAAGTACCAGTCATGAAACCTTTTCATTCCAACTGGTAGGCATTGGATATCCCGGTTCGGTAGGAAGGGCTTGCCTCTTTCATAGTTTTTTGGGCATTTCTTTGACCATTTGATGGCATCAACATTTGGATACTTCCTTGCACCTTGGTGATTGCCGGTGATGGTCTCTTCAGAAGCCCTTGGTGGTACTTCTTTGACTTGGTTCTCAGGCTTAAACTGGTCATGGGCATACCACTTGGTCGTCGACGTGACGTCTGTCATTGGCGTATAGATTGGCCTTATGGTGATCGGATGCTTCTTCCTAAGCTCTGACTCCTCCCAAACGTCCTCTTGTGCATGAACTTCATCCAAAGGCACTTGCTCTTTACAAGGCGGTGCTTCCGGAGGCACTTGCTCTTTACGAGGCGAAGAAGGCTGTGCCATCTCAGCCACGTGGTCCTTAGGAGTCGTGGAAGGCGGGAAAGACTGTCGCTCCTCAGGCATTTGGTGGTCCCGAGGTGGGGAATAGTGTGGCATATCAGGCATTTGGTAGTCACGAGATGGTGACAGGATCTCCCCGTCCTCAATAACTCCCTCCAGAGGTTGAACAGGCGGAGGTGGTGAATAACCAGTCAATACGATGTCCGTTTGTGCCAGAGGATGAACTGCCCCACTACTTGTCCGAGTATGTTCACTCCCTCGGGAGTTGGGTGCTCTATCTTCTAATCCATGAAGTGGGGCTGCACGGTATGTACCTCGACCCTTGTGTAGTCTGGCGGGATCTTTTTATGGTGCCACAAGCCGCCAGGAGGATGTGCCACACCCGTTGCGACCTCCATCATTACGCTTTGCCTTCCGATGAGAACCACCAAGGTGCAAGTAGTTGGATCCCGTATGCGATCGACGGGGGTTGTGGCTGCAGTGGAACCTTGGCTGCTAGGAACTTCCGGAGGGCTCCCGACTAGTGCAAGTTGTCTCGGCGGCTCTATTACCATCCGCTGCTCCGTAGACAACCCTTGCTCCTCTAGCACCTTCGCAACCATAGCCTTCACTATCCTTTCAAGATCGGACTCTCGGCCTCTACCATGTTTTTTGTACATGTGTCTGTCCTCTTCGAACCCATGCTTCTAGGTCGTTCTTTTCCCTAACCCCCTGGTGCGGCCTGTGTGCTCGGCGGTTCCCAAGGCAAGGCTAGCTCGTCCCTCTCTCTGGAAGGTTTGAATGAGCCCTTCTCCTTGTCTTCAGTGTATTTCAGCATCTTTGATACTACCTCATCGGTAGCCGGGTTAATCAAACTTAAGGGAGGTCCTGGATGAATCGGTACTCCTCGCATATATCCAATTCCTTGAGCGTTTCCTCAATTTTTCCACATTTTTCCCGGATGCGGAGGCCTATTCGTCCATCTTCCGAAAAACCTCTTCCTTGGCAAAGTATCCACCAGGACCTAGATGAGGGCGGTGTTCATTCTTCTTCGCTAGCTCGGTGTTACGGGCACTGAGGGCCAATGCTTCTGGTGAAGTCTTTTGAGCCACAAAGTCCTCCCATTGACTAGGTGTTATTTTGCCAAACTCGTTGAAGGGAGTAAGGCCCTTTGGACATATTTCTTGTTGAGGTCCCACTTCCAACGTCGGAATGCCTCTCCCATTATCTTAAGGGCTTGATGTTTCACAAGTTCTTTCTTATCCTCTGGAAACCAGAAATTGACCAACAGCTTCTTCTCCCATAGTGATCTCTTTGTCTCCTCTGGTACGTCTTTCCATGATGGGACAGCTAGGTTCAACTCATCTCTTACTAGGGCACCAATCGCATTACGGAATTTTGCTCTCATAATCTTCGGCTCAAGGATGTCCCCTTCTGGCCCCACCGCTGATATCACATAGCATATATGCTTTTCAGGATACTGGTTTGCTTTTTCTGTCCCCCCGTTTCCTCTTTGGCTTGGAAGCCGAGTTTGTGGTCGTGGCCTAGGGTTGTGGAGCAGAGGCGGCAATTTCCATCTCCGTGGCTATTGCCTCTGCTCTTTGTTTTTCTACTCCATCTTGTCCATCGAGATGTCGCGGACGTCGACGTCGTATTTTTGGAGGGGATTCAGGAGGGGCTAGGGATGGCAGCGGGTCGGGTAAGATGCGGGTAGAGCATTTATCCGCCCGCGATCGTACCCGCGACCCTAACGTTTACCCGCCCGCGAGCATACCCGCGGGTAAGATTTCATACCCGCGCCCATGCCCGGCGGGTACCCAGCGGGTATCGGGTACCCGTCGGGTATATTCAAGAGAGATTAAATAATAAAATCATAGTGATGTGAAATAATAAATTCATAGGAAAAACGACACGCAAATATGTCGATTTCATTTACATGGAGTTTATTAGGAAAAATACAATAGCTCACAAGACAGAGTACATCATAGATTCATAATTCGATCATTCATGCTCATACGAATAACACAAAAATAACTTACACAAGAACTAAAGTAACAAGTTATTAGCTCACATGATCACTTTATTTAGCCATCCATAAAAAATATCATCTTTATAGTTCAACATGCTATACATACGCTACAAATTACACGTTAAATGAGTTAGTTGACCATGATATGTATGACATAGATGACATATATTCATGTAAATTCTCAAATTGCGGGTACCCGTCGGGTACCCGCGGGTAAAATGTTTTACCCGCACCCTACCCGCATCTTTGCGGGTACCCGACCCTCATGTGCCCGCGGGTAAATTTTCATGCCCGTGCCCGCACCCATCGAGTACGAAACCCGCGGGTATCCGCACCCGCGGGTAAGATTGCCATCCCTAGGAGGGGCCTATATATACAGGAGGCCAAAGTGTTAGTAATTGTAACACGATCGAAGTGCTAGCAATAATTGTTTACTAAGGCTTTATTTCTACCTCGTCATCTGGGTTAAAATCCTTGTCCAGCTCGTCCTCCGTTGGCCTATGCCTGGGTTCAGATGGGAAAGGATCCTCAGGACTTACATATCCCCCTTCTTCATCCTCATCATCGTCCTCTTCATCATCATCGTCATCATCTTTTTCTTCCTCGTCATCGCCTCCAGCAGCCTCTCCAGCTTTTCCCTCTTCTCCTCCTCTTCCCTCTTCTCCTTCTCTTCCCTCTTCTCCTCCTCTTCCCTCTTCTCCTTCTCTTCCCTCTTCTCCTTCTTCCTCGAACAGATCCTGAGTAAGCATATCTTCTATATCCTTGTCTATCTCTTCCTGAGTCATGTCATGTGGTTCTCCCTCTTCAAAGGTTTTCCCGTGCTCAGGGCTTCGGGTTGCACTGTCTCTTATCGGTGACATTTCACGTTTTGTTCTAATAGAAGAAACAAATTCGACTTTAGATACGCCAAAAGGTCCCGCTAAGGGTACTTGTGTCATCAAGGCATATATAAATTAGTGTGATAAAATAGTAATAGATCAAAAAACAAGTAGTGGGTTGCTCTCAAATTAGCGGGTTGCTGCTTTAAACAGCCATCCACTGCTCTTTGGTGGTCATAGATCATAGACTAACATGACAGTCATTAATAGGGGAGGAGAAAACCCATTTGCACTACAAGGCCATAAACTTCTGGGGGAGGCTAATATCCAATGGCACTCCATTCGATATGAATTTCCCCCAGAAGCCTACGGCCTAGGAGAAGCTAAGGGTACTTGACTGTCCTGTTGTCTCACTACACCCTTTAGTATCATCGAGCAAAAAACGAGTTCCATAATAATATATCTAAAAAAAATGAGTAGTAGAAGTAGTAGAGGTCTTAGAAACATGTCAATCATCATTTGATCATGAACTTGGAGCATCAAGGCATTAGAACAGAGAAGGAGAAGAGGGAAGAGGAGGAGAAGAGGGAAGAGAAGGAGAAGAGGGAAGAGGAGGAGAAGAGGGAAAAGCTGGAGAGGCTGCTGGAGGCGATGACGAGGAAGAAAAAGATGATGACGATGATGATGAAGAGGACGATGATGAGGATGAAGAAGGGGGATATGTAAGTCCTGAGGATCCTTTCCCCATCTGAACCCAGGCATAGGCCAACGGAGGACGAGCTGGACAAGGATTTTAACCCAGATGACGAGGTAGAAATAAAGCCTTAGTAAACAATTATTGCTAGCACTTCGATCGTGTTACAATTACTAACACTTTGGCTCCTGTATATATAGGCCCCTCCTAGGGATGGCAATCTTACCCGCGGGTGCGGATACCCGCGGGTTTCGTACTCGATGGGTGCGGGCACGGGCATGAAAATTTACCCGCGGGCACATGAGGGTCGGGTACCCGCAAAGATGCGGGTAGGGTGCGGGTAAAACATTTTACCCGCGGGTACCCGACGGGTACCCGCAATTTGAGAATTTACATGAATATATGTCATCTATGTCATACATATCATGTCAACTAACTCATTTAACGTGTAATTTGTAGCGTATGTATAGCATGTTGAACTATAAAGATGATATTTTTTATGGATGGCTAAATAAAGTGATCATGTGAGCTAATAACTTGTTACTTTAGTTCTTGTGTAAGTTATTTTTGTGTTATTCGTATGAGCATGAATGATCGAATTATGAATCTATGATGTACTCTGTCTTGTGAGCTATTGTATTTTTTCCTAATAAACTCCATGTAAATGAAATCGACATATTTGCGTGTCGTTTTTCCTATGAATTTATTATTTCACATCACTATGATTTTATTATTTAATCTCTCTTGAATATACCCGACGGGTACCCGATACCCGCTGGGTACCCGCCGGGCATGGCGCGGGTATGAAATCTTACCCGCGGGTATGCTCGCGGGCGGGTAAACGTTAGGGTCGCGGGTACGATCGCGGGCGGATAAATGCTCTACCCGCATCTTACCCGACCCGCTGCCATCCCTAGCCCCTCCTGAATCCCCTCCAAAAATACGACGTCGACGTCCGCGACATCTCGATGGACAAGATGGAGTAGAAAAACAAAGAGCAGAGGCAATAGCCACGGAGATGGAAATTGCCGCCTCTGCTCCACAACCCTAGGCCACGACCACAAACTCGGCTTCCAAGCCAAGAGGAAACGGGGGGACAGAAAAGCAAACCAGTATCCTGAAAAGCATATATGCTATGTGATATCAGCGGTGGGGCCAGAAGGGGACATCCTTGAGCCGAAGATTATGAGAGCAAAATTCCGTAATGCGATTGGTGCCCTAGTAAGAGATGAGTTGAACCTAGCTGTCCCATCATGGAAAGACGTACCAGAGGAGACAAAGAGATCACTATGGGAGAAGAAGCTGTTGGTCAATTTCTGGTTTCCAGAGGATAAGAAAGAACTTGTGAAACATCAAGCCCTTAAGATAATGGGAGAGGCATTCCGACGTTGGAAGTGGGACCTCAACAAGAAATATGTCCAAAAGGGCCTTACTCCCTTCAACGAGTTTGGCAAAATAACACCTAGTCAATGGGAGGACTTTGTGGCTCAAAAGACTTCAACCAGAAGCATTGGCCCTCAGTGCCCGTAACACCGAGCTAGCGAAGAAGAATGAACACCGCCCTCATCTAGGTCCTGGTGGATACTTTGCCAAGGAAGAGGTTTTTCGGAAGATGGACGAATAGGCCTCCGCATCCGGGAAAAATGTGGAAAAATTGAGGAAACGCTCAAGGAATTGGATATATGCGAGGAGTACCGATTCATCCAGGACCTCCCTTAAGTTTGATAACCCGGCTACCGATGAGGTAGTATCAAAGATGCTGAAATACACTGAAGACAAGGAGAAGGGCTCATTCAAACCTTCCAGAGAGAGGGACGAGCTTAGCCTTGCCTTGGGAACCGCCGAGCACACAGGCCGCACCAGGGGGTTAGGGAAAAGAACGACCTAGAAGCATGGGTTCGAAGAGGACAGACACATGTACAAAAAACATGGTAGAGGCCGAGAGTCCGATCTTGAAAGGATAGTGAAGGCTATGGTTGCGAAGGTGCTAGAGGAGCAAGGGTTGTCTACGGAGCAGCGGATGGTAATAGAGCCGCCGAGACAACTTGCACTAGTCGGGAGCCCTCCGGAAGTTCCTAGCAGCCAAGGTTCCACTGCAGCCACAACCCCCGTCGATCGCATACGGGATCCAACTACTTGCACCTTGGTGGTTCTCATCGGAAGGCAAAGCGTAATGATGGAGGTCGCAACGGGTGTGGCACATCTCCTGGCGGCTTGTGGCACCATAAAAAGATCCCGCCAGACTACACAAGGGTCGAGGTACATACCGTGCAGCCCCACTTCATGGATTAGAAGATAGAGCACCCAACTCCCGAGGGAGTGAACATACTCGGACAAGTAGTGGGGCAGTTCATCCTCTGGCACAAACGGACATCGTATTGACTGGTTATTCACCACCTCCGCCTGTTCAACCTCTGGAGGGAGTTATTGAGGACGGGGAGATCTGTCACCATCTCGTGACTACCAAATGCCTGATATGCCACACTATTCCCACCTCGGGACCACCAAATGCCTGAGGAGCGACAGTCTTTCCCGCCTTCCACGACTCCTAAGGACCACGTGGCTGAGATGGCACAGCCTTCTTCGCCTCGTAAAGAGCAAGTGCCTCCGGAAGCACCGCCTTGTAAAGAGCAAGTGCCTTTGGATGAAGTTCATGCACAAGAGGACGTTTGGGAGGAGTCAGAGCTTAGGAAGAAGCATCCGATCACCATAAGGCCAATCTATACGCCAATGACAGACGTCACGTCGACGACCAAGTGGTATGCCCATGACCAGTTTAAGCCTGAGAACCAAGTCAAAGAAGTACCACCAAGGGCTTCTGAAGAGACCATCACCGGCAATCACCAAGGGCAAGGAAGTATCCAAATGTTGATGCCATCAAATGGTCAAAGAAATGCCCAAAAAACTATGAAAGAGGCAAGCCCTTCCTACCGAACCGGGATATCCAATGCCTACCAGTTGGAATGAAAAGGTTTCATGACTGGTACTTGCATGCTATCCCGACAGAGTTAAGAATGATAACAGCATCCTACCCTCCAAGACATTTGGAGGAACCTCAGGAAAAATTGCCTTCGACTTCAACGACGTCCAGACATTGTATCACCTCGGTGAAATGGATACGAATCTAATTCGGACGTGGTGCCTGTAAGTCCTTTGCCCTCTAATTTAAAAGGTTCCATGATTGCAATACTTCAAAATTGTTGTAACTAACCCACACCGTGATTTGTAGAATGCAAGTGCACATTGCAAAACAATTGCCAAATTTGAAAGTTGGGTACATAGATCCTAGTCTGATAGCAGCAACAGCTTTTAAGTATGCCAATAACTGGAAGCTGGATGGCAAAGAGCTACAAGCTGGAAAGACCAATTAGGAGAAAGAGGCAATCTGAGCGAAGGAAATCAAGGAGGCCGCCCTTAAGGTTGCGGCGTTCATAGCCATATCTCTTAAATATCTCCAACATAACGACACTATATGGCTGCCATACAACTTTGAGTAAGTTCAACTATATACTTAAAGCTTTTACATATTATTTGGTTCGATGCAAAAGATCTTATTGGTTTTCTATGATTGAATTCGTGCAGTAATCACTGGATTGCTATAGCCGTCGATGTCGGGATGGGCATGGCGTGGGTCCTTGATTCAGTAATTGTAACACGATCGAAGTGCTAGCAATAATTGTTTACTAAGGCTTTATTTCTACCTCGTCATCTGGGTTAAAATCCTTGTCCAGCTCGTCCTCCGTTGGCCTATGCCTGGGTTCAGATGGGAAAGGATCCTCAGGACTTACATATCCCCCTTCTTCATCCTCATCATCGTCCTCTTCATCATCATCGTCATCATCTTTTTCTTCCTCGTCATCGCCTCCAGCAGCCTCTCCAGCTTTTCCCTCTTCTCCTCCTCTTCCCTCTTCTCCTTCTCTTCCCTCTTCTCCTCCTCTTCCCTCTTCTCCTTCTCTTCCCTCTTCTCCTTCTTCCTCGAACAGATCCTGAGTAAGCATATCTTCTATATCCTTGTCTATCTCTTCCTGAGTCATGTCATGTGGTTCTCCCTCTTCAAAGGTTTTCCCGTGCTCAGGGCTTCGGGTTGCACTGTCTCTTATCGGTGACATTTCACGTTTTGTTCTAATAGAAGAAACAAATTCGACTTTAGATACGCCAAAAGGTCCCGCTAAGGGTACTTGTGTCATCAAGGCATATATAAATTAGTGTGATAAAATAGTAATAGATCAAAAAACAAGTAGTGGGTTGCTCTCAAATTAGCGGGTTGCTGCTTTAAACAGCCATCCACTGCTCTTTGGTGGTCATAGATCATAGACTAACATGACAGTCATTAATAGGGGAGGAGAAAACCCATTTGCACTACAAGGCCATAAACTTCTGGGGGAGGCTAATATCCAATGGCACTCCATTCGATATGAATTTCCCCCAGAAGCCTACGGCCTAGGAGAAGCTAAGGGTACTTGACTGTCCTGTTGTCTCACTACACCCTTTAGTATCATCGAGCAAAAAACGAGTTCCATAATAATATATCTAAAAAAAATGAGTAGTAGAAGTAGTAGAGGTCTTAGAAACATGTCAATCATCATTTGATCATGAACTTGGAGCATCAAGGCATTAGAACAGAGAAGGTAGTGTAGGTAATGTAGGGGTGGCTGGCAATGATGGCAAGTTCCTCACAAGTTCTTGATCATCAGCTCATCATATTCTAGATAATTTCTAGAGTTGGACAATTTCATCATCGGCCAAAGAGAGAGGAGAGGAGAGGAGAGTTGGCCAAAAAAAGCACATATATGCTCACTGTCTTTGTAAATGCTCACTGTTTTATGGTAATAGTAGTAGTGATAGAGGCCTCAGAAACATGTCAATCATCATTTGATCAAGAACTTGGAGTTGGACAGCAGTAGTAGGAGAGGAGACAGCAGTAGAAGTAGTAGGAGCAGTAGGGGCATTAGGAAGAGACAAGAGAGTAGGAGGAGTAGTAGTAGTAGGAAAGACAGGAAATAGGCATCCCAGCCATAGATAGGAAATAGGCATCCCAGCACCGACATAAGCAATAGAGATAAGTTCTTGATCAAATGATGATTGGCATGTTTTTGAGGCCTCTACCACTACTTCTACCACAAAAACAGTGAGCATATGTAAAGATAGTGAGCACATATATGCCTTTTTTTTGGCCAACCCTCCTCTCCTCTCCTCTCCTCTCTTTGGCCAATGATGAAATTATCCAACTCTAGAAATTATCTAGAATATGATGAGCTGATGATCAAGAACTTATCTCTATTGCTTATGTCGGTGCTGGGATGCCTATTTCCTATCTATGGCTGGGATGCCTATTTCCTGTCTTTCCTACTACTACTACTCCTCCTACTCTCTTGTCTCTTCCTAATGCCCCTACTGCTCCTACTACTTCTACTGCTGTCTCCTCTCCTACTACTGCTGTCCAACTCCAAGTTCTTGATCAAATGATGATTGACATGTTTCTGAGGCCTCTATCACTACTACTATTACCATAAAAACAGTGAGCATTTACAAAGACAGTGAGCATATATGTGCTTTTTTTGGCCAACTCTCCTCTCCTCTCCTCTCTCTTTGGCCGATGATGAAATTGTCCAACTCTAGAAATTATCTAGAATATGATGAGCTGATGATCAAGAACTTGTGAGGAACTTGCCATCATTGCCAGCCACCCCTACATTACCTACACTACCTTCTCTGTTCTAATGCCTTGATGCTCCAAGTTCATGATCAAATGATGATTGACATGTTTCTAAGACCTCTACTACTTCTACTACTCATTTTTTTTAGATATATTATTATGGAACTCGTTTTTTGCTCGATGATACTAAAGGGTGTAGTGAGACAACAGGACAGTCAAGTACCCTTAGCTTCTCCTAGGCCGTAGGCTTCTGGGGGAAATTCATATCGAATGGAGTGCCATTGGATATTAGCCTCCCCCAGAAGTTTATGGCCTTGTAGTGCAAATGGGTTTTCTCCTCCCCTATTAATGACTGTCATGTTAGTCTATGATCTATGACCACCAAAGAGCAGTGGATGGCTGTTTAAAGCAGCAACCCGCTAATTTGAGAGCAACCCACTACTTGTTTTTTGATCTATTACTATTTTATCACACTAATTTATATATGCCTTGATGACACAAGTACCCTTAGCGGGACCTTTTGGCGTATCTAAAGTCGAATTTGTTTCTTCTATTAGAACAAAACGTGAAATGTCACCGATAAGAGACAGTGCAACCCGAAGCCCTGAGCACGGGAAAACCTTTGAAGAGGGAGAACCACATGACATGACTCAGGAAGAGATAGACAAGGATATAGAAGATATGCTTACTCAGGATCTGTTCGAGGAAGAAGGAGAAGAGGGAAGAGAAGGAGAAGAGGGAAGAGGAGGAGAAGAGGGAAGAGAAGGAGAAGAGGGAAGAGGAGGAGAAGAGGGAAAAGCTGGAGAGGCTGCTGGAGGCGATGACGAGGAAGAAAAAGATGATGACGATGATGATGAAGAGGACGATGATGAGGATGAAGAAGGGGGATATGTAAGTCCTGAGGATCCTTTCCCATCTGAACCCAGGCATAGGCCAACGGAGGACGAGCTGGACAAGGATTTTAACCCAGATGACGAGGTAGAAATAAAGCCTTAGTAAACAATTATTGCTAGCACTTCGATCGTGTTACAATTACTGAATCAAGGACCCACGCCATGCCCATCCCGACATCGACGGCTATAGCAATCCAGTGATTACTGCACGAATTCAATCATAGAAAACCAATAAGATCTTTTACATCGAACCAAATAATATGTAAAAGCTTTAAGTATATAGTTGAACTTACTCAAAGTTGTATGGCAGCCATATAGTGTCGTTATGTTGGAGATATTTAAGAGATATGGCTATGAACGCCGCAACCTTAAGGGCGGCCTCCTTGATTTCCTTCGCTCAGATTGCCTCTTTCTCCTAATTGGTCTTTCCAGCTTGTAGCTCTTTGCCATCCAGCTTCCAGTTATTGGCATACTTAAAAGCTGTTGCTGCTATCAGACTAGGATCTATGTACCCAACTTTCAAATTTGGCAATTGTTTTGCAATGTGCACTTGCATTCTACAAATCACGGTGTGGGTTAGTTACAACAATTTTGAAGTATTACAATCATGGAACCTTTTAAATTAGAGGGCAAAGGACTTACAGGCACCACGTCCGAATTAGATTCGTATCCATTTCACCGAGGTGATACAATGTCTGGACGTCGTTGAAGTCGAAGGCAATTTTTCCTGAGGTTCCTCCAAATGTCTTGGGAGGGTAGGATGCTGTTATCATTCTTAACTCTGTCGGGATAGCATGCAAGTACCAGTCATGAAACCTTTTCATTCCAACTGGTAGGCATTGGATATCCCGGTTCGGTAGGAAGGGCTTGCCTCTTTCATAGTTTTTTGGGCATTTCTTTGACCATTTGATGGCATCAACATTTGGATACTTCCTTGCACCTTGGTGAAATGGATACGAATCTAATTCGGACGTGGTGCCTGTAAGTCCTTTGCCCTCTAATTTAAAAGGTTCCATGATTGCAATACTTCAAAATTGTTGTAACTAACCCACACCGTGATTTGTAGAATGCAAGTGCACATTGCAAAACAATTGCCAAATTTGAAAGTTGGGTACATAGATCCTAGTCTGATAGCAGCAACAGCTTTTAAGTATGCCAATAACTGGAAGCTGGATGGCAAAGAGCTACAAGCTGGAAAGACCAATTAGGAGAAAGAGGCAATCTGAGCGAAGGAAATCAAGGAGGCCGCCCTTAAGGTTGCGGCGTTCATAGCCATATCTCTTAAATATCTCCAACATAACGACACTATATGGCTGCCATACAACTTTGAGTAAGTTCAACTATATACTTAAAGCTTTTACATATTATTTGGTTCGATGCAAAAGATCTTATTGGTTTTCTATGATTGAATTCGTGCAGTAATCACTGGATTGCTATAGCCGTCGATGTCGGGATGGGCATGGCGTGGGTCCTTGATTCAGTAATTGTAACACGATCGAAGTGCTAGCAATAATTGTTTACTAAGGCTTTATTTCTACCTCGTCATCTGGGTTAAAATCCTTGTCCAGCTCGTCCTCCGTTGGCCTATGCCTGGGTTCAGATGGGAAAGGATCCTCAGGACTTACATATCCCCCTTCTTCATCCTCATCATCGTCCTCTTCATCATCATCGTCATCATCTTTTTCTTCCTCGTCATCGCCTCCAGCAGCCTCTCCAGCTTTTCCCTCTTCTCCTCCTCTTCCCTCTTCTCCTTCTCTTCCCTCTTCTCCTCCTCTTCCCTCTTCTCCTTCTCTTCCCTCTTCTCCTTCTTCCTCGAACAGATCCTGAGTAAGCATATCTTCTATATCCTTGTCTATCTCTTCCTGAGTCATGTCATGTGGTTCTCCCTCTTCAAAGGTTTTCCCGTGCTCAGGGCTTCGGGTTGCACTGTCTCTTATCGGTGACATTTCACGTTTTGTTCTAATAGAAGAAACAAATTCGACTTTAGATACGCCAAAAGGTCCCGCTAAGGGTACTTGTGTCATCAAGGCATATATAAATTAGTGTGATAAAATAGTAATAGATCAAAAAACAAGTAGTGGGTTGCTCTCAAATTAGCGGGTTGCTGCTTTAAACAGCCATCCACTGCTCTTTGGTGGTCATAGATCATAGACTAACATGACAGTCATTAATAGGGGAGGAGAAAACCCATTTGCACTACAAGGCCATAAACTTCTGGGGGAGGCTAATATCCAATGGCACTCCATTCGATATGAATTTCCCCCAGAAGCCTACGGCCTAGGAGAAGCTAAGGGTACTTGACTGTCCTGTTGTCTCACTACACCCTTTAGTATCATCGAGCAAAAAACGAGTTCCATAATAATATATCTAAAAAAAATGAGTAGTAGAAGTAGTAGAGGTCTTAGAAACATGTCAATCATCATTTGATCATGAACTTGGAGCATCAAGGCATTAGAACAGAGAAGGTAGTGTAGGTAATGTAGGGGTGGCTGGCAATGATGGCAAGTTCCTCACAAGTTCTTGATCATCAGCTCATCATATTCTAGATAATTTCTAGAGTTGGACAATTTCATCATCGGCCAAAGAGAGAGGAGAGGAGAGGAGAGTTGGCCAAAAAAAGCACATATATGCTCACTGTCTTTGTAAATGCTCACTGTTTTTATGGTAATAGTAGTAGTGATAGAGGCCTCAGAAACATGTCAATCATCATTTGATCAAGAACTTGGAGTTGGACAGCAGTAGTAGGAGAGGAGACAGCAGTAGAAGTAGTAGGAGCAGTAGGGGCATTAGGAAGAGACAAGAGAGTAGGAGGAGTAGTAGTAGTAGGAAAGACAGGAAATAGGCATCCCAGCCATAGATAGGAAATAGGCATCCCAGCACCGACATAAGCAATAGAGATAAGTTCTTGATCATCAGCTCATCATATTCTAGATAATTTCTAGAGTTGGATAATTTCATCATTGGCCAAAGAGAGGAGAGGAGAGGAGAGGAGGGTTGGCCAAAAAAAAGGCATATATGTGCTCACTATCTTTACATATGCTCACTGTTTTTGTGGTAGAAGTAGTGGTAGAGGCCTCAAAAACATGCCAATCATCATTTGATCAAGAACTTATCTCTATTGCTTATGTCGGTGCTGGGATGCCTATTTCCTATCTATGGCTGGGATGCCTATTTCCTGTCTTTCCTACTACTACTACTCCTCCTACTCTCTTGTCTCTTCCTAATGCCCCTACTGCTCCTACTACTTCTACTGCTGTCTCCTCTCCTACTACTGCTGTCCAACTCCAAGTTCTTGATCAAATGATGATTGACATGTTTCTGAGGCCTCTATCACTACTACTATTACCATAAAAACAGTGAGCATTTACAAAGACAGTGAGCATATATGTGCTTTTTTTGGCCAACTCTCCTCTCCTCTCCTCTCTCTTTGGCCGATGATGAAATTGTCCAACTCTAGAAATTATCTAGAATATGATGAGCTGATGATCAAGAACTTGTGAGGAACTTGCCATCATTGCCAGCCACCCCTACATTACCTACACTACCTTCTCTGTTCTAATGCCTTGATGCTCCAAGTTCATGATCAAATGATGATTGACATGTTTCTAAGACCTCTACTACTTCTACTACTCATTTTTTTTAGATATATTATTATGGAACTCGTTTTTTGCTCGATGATACTAAAGGGTGTAGTGAGACAACAGGACAGTCAAGTACCCTTAGCTTCTCCTAGGCCGTAGGCTTCTGGGGGAAATTCATATCGAATGGAGTGCCATTGGATATTAGCCTCCCCCAGAAGTTTATGGCCTTGTAGTGCAAATGGGTTTTCTCCTCCCCTATTAATGACTGTCATGTTAGTCTATGATCTATGACCACCAAAGAGCAGTGGATGGCTGTTTAAAGCAGCAACCCGCTAATTTGAGAGCAACCCACTACTTGTTTTTTGATCTATTACTATTTTATCACACTAATTTATATATGCCTTGATGACACAAGTACCCTTAGCGGGACCTTTTGGCGTATCTAAAGTCGAATTTGTTTCTTCTATTAGAACAAAACGTGAAATGTCACCGATAAGAGACAGTGCAACCCGAAGCCCTGAGCACGGGAAAACCTTTGAAGAGGGAGAACCACATGACATGACTCAGGAAGAGATAGACAAGGATATAGAAGATATGCTTACTCAGGATCTGTTCGAGGAAGAAGGAGAAGAGGGAAGAGAAGGAGAAGAGGGAAGAGGAGGAGAAGAGGGAAGAGAAGGAGAAGAGGGAAGAGGAGGAGAAGAGGGAAAAGCTGGAGAGGCTGCTGGAGGCGATGACGAGGAAGAAAAAGATGATGACGATGATGATGAAGAGGACGATGATGAGGATGAAGAAGGGGGATATGTAAGTCCTGAGGATCCTTTCCCATCTGAACCCAGGCATAGGCCAACGGAGGACGAGCTGGACAAGGATTTTAACCCAGATGACGAGGTAGAAATAAAGCCTTAGTAAACAATTATTGCTAGCACTTCGATCGTGTTACAATTACTGAATCAAGGACCCACGCCATGCCCATCCCGACATCGACGGCTATAGCAATCCAGTGATTACTGCACGAATTCAATCATAGAAAACCAATAAGATCTTTTGCATCGAACCAAATAATATGTAAAAGCTTTAAGTATATAGTTGAACTTACTCAAAGTTGTATGGCAGCCATATAGTGTCGTTATGTTGGAGATATTTAAGAGATATGGCTATGAACGCCGCAACCTTAAGGGCGGCCTCCTTGATTTCCTTCGCTCAGATTGCCTCTTTCTCCTAATTGGTCTTTCCAGCTTGTAGCTCTTTGCCATCCAGCTTCCAGTTATTGGCATACTTAAAAGCTGTTGCTGCTATCAGACTAGGATCTATGTACCCAACTTTCAAATTTGGCAATTGTTTTGCAATGTGCACTTGCATTCTACAAATCACGGTGTGGGTTAGTTACAACAATTTTGAAGTATTGCAATCATGGAACCTTTTAAATTAGAGGGCAAAGGACTTACAGGCACCACGTCCGAATTAGATTCGTATCCATTTCACCGAGGTGATACAATGTCTGGACGTCGTTGAAGTCGAAGGCAATTTTTCCTGAGGTTCCTCCAAATGTCTTGGGAGGGTAGGATGCTGTTATCATTCTTAACTCTGTCGGGATAGCATGCAAGTACCAGTCATGAAACCTTTTCATTCCAACTGGTAGGCATTGGATATCCCGGTTCGGTAGGAAGGGCTTGCCTCTTTCATAGTTTTTTGGGCATTTCTTTGACCATTTGATGGCATCAACATTTGGATACTTCCTTGCACCTTGGTGATTGCCGGTGATGGTCTCTTCAGAAGCCCTTGGTGGTACTTCTTTGACTTGGTTCTCAGGCTTAAACTGGTCATGGGCATACCACTTGGTCGTCGACGTGACGTCTGTCATTGGCATATAGATTGGCCTTATGGTGATCGGATGCTTCTTCCTAAGCTCTGACTCCTCCCAAACGTCCTCTTGTGCATGAACTTCATCCAAAGGCACTTGCTCTTTACAAGGCGGTGCTTCCGGAGGCACTTGCTCTTTACGAGGCGAAGAAGGCTGTGCCATCTCAGCCACGTGGTCCTTAGGAGTCGTGGAAGGCGGGAAAGACTGTCGCTCCTCAGGCATTTGGTGGTCCCGAGGTGGGGAATAGTGTGGCATATCAGGCATTTGGTAGTCACGAGATGGTGACAGGATCTCCCCGTCCTCAATAACTCCCTCCAGAGGTTGAACAGGCGGAGGTGGTGAATAACCAGTCAATACGATGTCCGTTTGTGCCAGAGGATGAACTGCCCCACTACTTGTCCGAGTATGTTCACTCCCTCGGGAGTTGGGTGCTCTATCTTCTAATCCATGAAGTGGGGCTGCACGGTATGTACCTCGACCCTTGTGTAGTCTGGCGGGATCTTTTTATGGTGCCACAAGCCGCCAGGAGGATGTGCCACACCCGTTGCGACCTCCATCATTACGCTTTGCCTTCCGATGAGAACCACCAAGGTGCAAGTAGTTGGATCCCGTATGCGATCGACGGGGGTTGTGGCTGCAGTGGAACCTTGGCTGCTAGGAACTTCCGGAGGGCTCCCGACTAGTGCAAGTTGTCTCGGCGGCTCTATTACCATCCGCTGCTCCGTAGACAACCCTTGCTCCTCTAGCACCTTCGCAACCATAGCCTTCACTATCCTTTCAAGATCGGACTCTCGGCCTCTACCATGTTTTTTGTACATGTGTCTGTCCTCTTCGAACCCATGCTTCTAGGTCGTTCTTTTCCCTAACCCCCTGGTGCGGCCTGTGTGCTCGGCGGTTCCCAAGGCAAGGCTAAGCTCGTCCCTCTCTCTGGAAGGTTTGAATGAGGACAGACACATGTACAAAAAACATGGTAGAGGCCGAGAGTCCGATCTTGAAAGGATAGTGAAGGCTATGGTTGCGAAGGTGCTAGAGGAGCAAGGGTTGTCTACGGAGCAGCGGATGGTAATAGAGCCGCCGAGACAACTTGCACTAGTCGGGAGCCCTCCGGAAGTTCCTAGCAGCCAAGGTTCCACTGCAGCCACAACCCCCGTCGATCGCATACGGGATCCAACTACTTGCACCTTGGTGGTTCTCATCGGAAGGCAAAGCGTAATGATGGAGGTCGCAACGGGTGTGGCACATCCTCCTGGCGGCTTGTGGCACCATAAAAAGATCCCGCCAGACTACACAAGGGTCGAGGTACATACCGTGCAGCCCCACTTCATGGATTAGAAGATAGAGCACCCAACTCCCGAGGGAGTGAACATACTCGGACAAGTAGTGGGGCAGTTCATCCTCTGGCACAAACGGACATCGTATTGACTGGTTATTCACCACCTCCGCCTGTTCAACCTCTGGAGGGAGTTATTGAGGACGGGGAGATCCTGTCACCATCTCGTGACTACCAAATGCCTGATATGCCACACTATTCCCCACCTCGGGACCACCAAATGCCTGAGGAGCGACAGTCTTTCCCGCCTTCCACGACTCCTAAGGACCACGTGGCTGAGATGGCACAGCCTTCTTCGCCTCGTAAAGAGCAAGTGCCTCCGGAAGCACCGCCTTGTAAAGAGCAAGTGCCTTTGGATGAAGTTCATGCACAAGAGGACGTTTGGGAGGAGTCAGAGCTTAGGAAGAAGCATCCGATCACCATAAGGCCAATCTATATGCCAATGACAGACGTCACGTCGACGACCAAGTGGTATGCCCATGACCAGTTTAAGCCTGAGAACCAAGTCAAAGAAGTACC
>JAHUYU010000122.1:0-37248 GCA_030439765.1 Tripidium arundinaceum
GGACTTGTTGGTACAGGGTTGCTTGGTTGATTTGTTGGCCTTGAGAGCTACATGCTCACCATCACTTTCATCTTCACTTGATGATGATATTGTCTCTATTTCTTCCGTGACCTTCTTGGGTGCCTTGGGCTTGCTAGTTGATGCTTCTTTGTTGGACTTGGACTTGTTGGTACAGGGTTGCTTGGTTGATTTGTTGGCCTTGAGAGCTACATCCTTGATCTTCATGCCATCCAACCTTGCTTGCAACTCACCAAACTTTCTTCTCTCAAGTGCTTCCTCTCTTTGTAGGTCAAATGTGATGATCCTACCAAGCACATCACTTGGGGTGAATTGCTCAAACCTCTTCTTGTCCCTTATCAATGTCACAACGGTCTCATTCCTTGGTGAATAAGCCTCTAACAAGATCTGGACAACCTTGTGATCATTGATCTCATCTCTACTTGGACAACCTTGTGATCATTGATCTCATCTCTACTGAGACATCTAATCTTTCCAACAATGACCATCGACCTATCAAACATTTTGTCACACCCTAAAATTTCTATATTGGGTTGTGAATAGTTTTCATTGAACAAAATTAATGCTTTTATGATTTTTCTAAAATTTCTAAGATTTAATTAGGCTTTTAGTAATTTTAACTGTGCAAAAATGTGAATTTATATTTAGTTTTATAATTTAATTTGACAGGGTTTTACATTCATCCGATTGCATTTGGTGTTTATGAGGCAAATTGTTTCAAAATACCTTAGTATGGCGATTCTCTCTCTTCAGGAATTTTTCCATGCTTTTCTGGAATTAAATTCCTTTTTCTTTGAGCTTAATCTTTTTCCTTGATCTTTTCAACAATCTTTTCATGAGCTCAAACTCCTTTATTTGAGTTCCTTATCCTTCAATCTACCACTAGAATTGTTTTCGGCATTTTTCTAAGCTTGGGGGTATTTTTCATGGCTTAAAAAGTAATTCTAGATTTTCTAGAATTATTTTTATTCATGAAATTAAATAATCCTGAAATTAATCCCAAACCCTAATTTTTGCACCGCCTCAAACCCTTGATATAAATACATGACGGTGTTCTCCTCAACGCCCACTTTCTAGAAGTACAACCCATTTTCGCAGCCGCCACTCGAAACAACGTAGGTCTAAAGCTGAACTTCTACCAGTGAACTCTCTGACGAGCTTTTGCGGCCAAACTGTGGTGTTTTGGGGTCAACCATCATCACCACGAGGTAGCTCTCCCCATTCACTATGTCATGATATACTCGTTTTGTCAAATCCGTTAATGTTTGACCTGTTTCCCATCACATCTTCCTTTTCTCCGGCGAGAAGCATCCATGGCTGGCCATGTCTCCATCTTCTCGGGCCACCTCACGTCCCCAGTAGCTTCTTGTGGCAGAACTGCCCAATTTAACCTAATCCCAAGTGTACTTGTCAACCATTTGACACTAAGTACACAAGGGACCAAATTAAACCCGGTAGTCTGTCGATTACAGCCAACGGGAGAACTCGAAAATCCATATGTTCATTAGGATCATAAATAAGTGAATAAAGCTTACAACATTCTTAACCATTTTATACATCACAATATTACATAAAATCGGAGTTATTACAAAACAATTTTTTATAAAAACTGTAACATCCCAGATGTTGAGCTCCACATTTTGCATTGGCATTAGCATGATCATGAAGCATCATTCTTCATATGGCATCATGCACATGAAATTATATATGGTTGTCTTATCTTTTTACATGAAATATTGATCTATGTGCTTAATTGGTGAGTATGGTTTATTCTTTTCTTTAAAAAAATGGATGTTTGGTCACTAAAACACCTTAGCTACACTTAGGGTAGCAAATGGAACAATGTTCATGTTGATGATGTGGTCTAATTATGCTTCTGAGTGTTGGTTTGACTAATGTTGATCTAGGACCTCTTTTGTTTGACCTATTTGGAACAGTAGAATAGAATGTTTGCATGGTTGTGCACCCTTAATGAAAGTTGTAGCAAATTTCATAAGGAACAAACTTTGTTTAAGAGTCATGACATGAAAATGCCCCTAACATGGTCAAACAATGCTCACAAGATGAAATTGAAGGCTATTTAGGGACTTAGAAAATTTCTAAGTCCTAAAATGGTTTAAGTTTCAATGTACCCCTCTTAATCAAGTTGTAGTTTGAAAACCAGCTCGATTTAGATCAAACTCATGTAAGCAAAGTTGGAGTTTACATTTAGCTCTACAACTTTTGTTAACAAGGTTTGTGCTAACATGCCATGGATTAGGAGCTAATGAAGCTTGAAAATCCACCGTCAGTCAGCTCTATCCTAACTGAATCGAAATGGGAGAGTGGTGGAGTGGCCGACCGACCAAAGGCTCTGGCCGCCAGGTGGCTGCCGTACGCCGGCGCCCGGCCCACGCGGCGCTCGGCACGGCGCATGAGGCAGCGCCTCATTACGCCCCCGTCCACTCACCCGCTCCCTCTCTCTCGCCCTCTCCTGCTTGTTCTCGCCCGCGCAGCCATAGTGGACACCGCCGCCATCGCTGCCGTGCTTCCGCTGGCCGCGTGCGCCACCACCGCCGCACCACCACCTCTTTCTCCTTGCACATTGTTCCGCCAGCTCGCGCTCCATCCCGCTGACCTGTTAGCATCACCATTTGAGCACAGGTAAAGCCTCCAGGGCCATTGTCGCGTGCTCGCCGCCGTTGCCATGGACGCCGAGCTCGGGTCTGCCATGGCCAGAACAGCTCTGGCTATCTCCCTCCCTACTCCTTAGTGCGTTGAGTTTGTTAGGGTTCATAGATGGTGAAATCGAGGATGGTTTGGCCGATTAAGCCCCCGGCTTGCCGGAACGGACCGGCGCACCGTGCGCGTCCGCCATGACCACCGCCGCGTTCGAGCTCACCGCCGTGTAGATCCCTCGCTCTTTCTCTCTCGGGTTGCTTGTCTAGAGTATCTTAGGTGTATATCTAGCCTAGGACACGACCTCACCGCCAATGGCAACCTCGCCGGAGCCGAACACGGGACACCGCACCACTGCGCTCTCGCCGCCGTGCCGCCATGCACGTGGCCGAGCTCACCGGCGCCATCCCATACCCTAACTTCCACCCTACAGCACCACTAGGTCCCCGCGTAGCCATAGCAAGTCTCACCTGAGCACGTCGTGGTCGGAAACGGCCGGCGCACCACCGCGCGCCTCCGCCGTGTCGCCATTACCGCCGGCGAGCACGCTCCGCCGCACCTCCCGCCCAACCACCGCCACCAATCGACGCGCCTTGACGAGTTGCGTTCAGAGGTGGTGACGCTACCACCGGAGACTTCGCCGTCGGCGAGTAACCACCGGCCGAGCATCGCCCCTGTTGTCTGCGTCGCTGACTAGTGGGGCCCAGCCGTCAGCCTCTAATGTTGTTTGTTTTCTTTTATTGTTTTCCAGAAATTCATGCAATGTTTGTAAAATCCATATCTTGAGTTTTAATAATCCAAATTGAGTGATTCCAATTTTGCTGGCTTTGTCTTGAGAAATACTACCTACTGAAAATATATAACTTATAATGTTTAGTGATAAATTATTTAGTTATCATTTATTCTATTAACTGCTAATTATCTTGTAAAATGCATAACTGATTATTGGTAAGGGCCAAAAATGTAATTCCAATATTCTTAGTCTTGTCTTGACATGCTTTAGCTAGGAAAAATATTAAAACTACAGTAAGCATGGATAAATTATGCTTTTGTAATTATTTTAATTAAATGCTTTACCTTGTGAATTTGTAGAGAAAAATATATGAATTATTTAAGCATGAATCTTTTTGTGCAATGTTCTTGTACTGTGATGAAGATAAGAAAAATAGTAAATCTGCTGTTTGACACTTTTCACTGTACTAAGTATTTTTGAGTAGAATTAAATCTGTTAGATTATTATTTTTGTATAGGCTACTGTACTTATCCAAATGATATGAAATTTTTACAGTAGACTATTAAGGGAACAATTAAGCTTCTGTAATTTTATTAGAATTTTCTAGGAAACAAAAGTAGTAGCTCCAGTTTTACCCTGTATTATGTAGGACATAAATAAATACTTAAGAATGTAATTAAGGGTAACCATGATGCTTTTTGACTTAGTTTAGGGTTATGCAAACTGTGGATCTGTTTTGTATGCCCAGTTGACTTGTTTGTTTGTATTGAGTTTGTATTAGTTTGAGCTTTGTGTGTATGTATGTGTGTTGCACCAGTACTTTACTTAAGTGTGAGCTTAATGCTTAGTTATAGATGCTTAAGCTAACTAAGGTAGCTTGCTAGCTGCAGGTGCTAGGCCTCTTACTGAAGATGAGCAACTTTATGTTATGTTATTAGAGAAGGGTAAGTGCATGTTTACTTTACCAAGGAAGAGATATGCACCTACTCGGTCAAATCACGATAAACTAGCATCATCATGTACCTTGCTACTTTATGTAACCTATGAATGTGCATCTCATCATACCATATCTCGCATGGCACCTCTTATGCATTCATGATGCTCATTTTGTGCATATACATGCAATAGGTGTTCCGGAAGGGGTGACACTTCTCGAGTTCGAACCCGTGGGCCTGGAACCATAGGGAGAGCAACAAGCAACTCCAGAACTGGATGTTCAGGAAGAAGAAGGATCCAACCCAGAAGATCTTCCTGAGTGCCCTGACCACCATCCCTCCTCGTTTCTCAAAGGCAAGCCCCGGAGCATTCTAAGTCTCCCATGATTTATAAATACCAACTTGAGTCCTTTATGTTTGATGCATTAAGTTTTAGGAGTTGAATTGGAACCACTTGTTGCATATACACTCCTTGTTCTACAAGATACCTTGAACCCTGTATAGGTCCAGGATCGAAACTATGCTTAGCTATGCTTAGACCGGTAAAAGTCAGGTGATCTCCTGTCACCTGCGAGATATAGGTGGATATCTGGTCATGATAAGCTATATTGCTGTCATGGGAATAACCATGTGAGGTTGACTAAATGGAGACTGGGCGGGACCCAGATAGAGAAGCAACAAGGCATGGAGGTCTTGGTTGTGGATCTATTCCCATCTGTGTCGATTAAGGACCGTACCGTTGTTGGAACTTCTGTCGAGATTGAACGCATGACTATCACTTAGCTGGCCGGATAAGTCGTTCCGACCACGAAGCCGAGTAGCTCAACTCAGGCCGGGACCCGTTCTGTATGAGTGCGCAATTAGGAAGTCGGAGAATAGACCATGGGCAAGCATGACCTAGCTGTCCGGTGTGGCGTGGGTAGGCATGGCTTGAACATCCTGGCTACCCTGGTAAGACCTATGTTGAGGCGCTGATCGGACCCGCGAAGTTGGTTCCTGAGTTGTACCAAAGGTGACCTAAGGCTGCCTTCGCGCAGGCATGTCTGGGTTTGTGTTAGGAATAAAACCCCAGATCTGGTTGGAATCGATTCGAATCGCCGTCTCTCCCGGATAGTGAGGAACTTGACTAGCTTCAGCATCGTAGTAAAACTTGATGAAATCTAATGGTTATGATGACACTGAAAGTTACTACACTGGATATGGTTACTACTATTTGTTTAGCTAAATTAGTGCTTGCTCTAGTACAGGTGCTAATCTAGATATACTCCTTGAGAATAAGTATTAATTTGTTGCTAAAGATATCAAATGTTCAAGTTATGTCAGTTAAGCCTTTATGCAAAATGTTGTTAAGCCAGCTCCACAAAGAAAAGCCTTGCATACTCCTTGGTGTCACTTTATTTCTGGTTTATGATGGGTAAGTCTAGCTGAGTACATTCTCGTACTCAGGGTTTATTCCCTCTTGTTGTAGATGACATGGTGTACCATGGGTACTGCAAGACCTACCTTCATCCTGCTGTGGATGAGGACTAGACCATGGGGCATGGTCAATCTCAGTTATCTTCTCTCTGATGCTTTTGTTGGAATATGATCATGGAACTGGCATGTAATTGAACTAAGTGCGTTGTGATTTCAAAACTACTTTGCTTCCGCTACTTGAACTTGGTTTGTAATAACTTTATGTTCACTCCGATGGATGTTAACTACTTGCGAACTATTTGTGAATCTATGTTATAACATATGGCTGGTTACGCTGAACTATGTACGATCCTGGCTTGTTGTTGGTTGGTTTGAAGTCCTTCGTGATTTCATCGGACTACCGGGTTTATATGGGCTCAAGTATGATGGTTTGATCATTTTGGTGATTGCTATTGTGCTTGTGCTCTTATAAATTGGATGGTTCTGTTACAAAAGCAGTGGAAATTAAATGGTTTTGAATATTTAAGTAGAAGTAGAGATGTAAGAATAAAACTTCTACAATCGCGGCACCAAAGGAAGCCTCGCTGAGCCCACCAGGATTTATCAACACACAACAATAGTTAGCCTCAGCATCCACATGTTACCTACAACAGGGGGAATAAAACCCTGGGTACGGAGGGTACTCAGCTAGACTTACCCCACTAAGGTGGGAGTAGTCTCCCGACTCTCAAGGGCATGAAAGGCTTTTGGTTTGCTATCTTGTTTTTCTTTTGCAGAGAGCTTACTAATAATGGATCCTTATAAGTCAAATTTTTAGCAGCCATATTAAGTTCATTACTTAACCATTCTAGGTAAGCACCTATACTATTTTCAAGCATGAGGTAAGTCAAGTGTCAACCTCCTCATATCATCCTTCAATTGATCCTTTATGTTCAAGCTGTTTACTGTGACAGTAGTAAGGGTAAGTGCTATCCATAATCGAGGAGAGCGGCAAATGCAATCGATGTACATCTAGCTGGGAGAACCAGAACACACGCCTATACGAACCTCATCGGGTCGCCTAAGGCAGTTGTCCCCAAATGTTATCCATGAGAACTGACCCGACCCGGTCGCCCCGGAGAAACCAACCCCATGGGCCATGTCTCGAACAAGCTCTACCATGAGTTGTAGCCGTGATTCTACGCCACCCAACTACATCCCAAGGGGCCAGTGTAGAATCTCAGGACCCTAGGATACGAAAGGTACATAGCTTCCCACCCCCATATGAGTGGTATGCATTTGAAACAAAAGAGACTTACCACAAAGTACCTTCCATACGGTCCTTAATTGACACAGCTGGGACTAATGCAACCAGGGTCTTCACCCCACTGCCCTATGTTGATATTTCTTATGCTCATGTAGAATATTCCGCAAGTGCACAGAATACCATTGTAGCATTTCATCCAGGAGTATTCCAGGGTATCGTATTTATCCTTAGGGAAGCAATGGTTTAAGAGTATTGATAACTAACAGTGATGGATCTACCAATTAACGTACTGACTAGACTAATGTGGGGGTAAGTGATAAGATAGGAGATATGGATAATGACACACGCAGGAGAATTCCATGGTAAGATAGAAGAGCAGACAAGCTAAGATGAGAGGACAATGGGTGAGTACAAGGTTCCTTTATATTTCTCTATTACTATGGTTCCAATCTAGAGCAGACCAGAGGGGATAACTAAGGATGAGTGAGTATAGCGATCACACACAATAACACTTTGGGACATCAGAGCACTAGCCACAAACAAGGATGAGAAAGGGGCTAGGAAGCTCTGACTACGGTCTTACAAACACCAACCCGAACGTGGTGGACTACATCGGTCGTTAGGGCTGTCACCACCTGGGGCTACCACAACTATCCATGGGGTTTGGTGCAAACTCAGGTAACCCATAGTCTATACACCACGTCTAGATTATGGATTACTACTCTAGTCACATACTATAACTAGAGCACTCAATGCAAGCAGAGATCCCATGCTAAGGTGTGATACGACTGTACTAGCCATACTTAGCTAAACATCTAAGGTATGAACTAGGTAAACATGGAAGGCATTCAAGTAAATAGAGAAGATAAATAAATATATTAATAATTGAGTCTTAAGCATACCAAACCTCATAGGACTCCTCCGGAACTTAAGCATGGCTCAACTCTCCCTAACTCCCAACAAAGCTATCCTACTTCTACATCTTGAGAGTGTAGTGGAGACTTGATCTCTTGTGGTGTGTCTATTTAGAGGAGAGCCTCTCCCTCTATTTATACTGGTGTATGGTTGGTTACAGAGGAATATTCCAGGGATACGCCATGCAACCGCCTTGGGGGAGTCACCAGAGGGCGCCACATGGAGGCTGAAGGCGAGAGGCTCGGAGAGGGGGTCGGCCGATCCCTGGGGTCAACCAACCCCAAGTGGCACCTCCCCGGCACCGCCTTTGGTCTGGTGGCTGGTGGGTGGTCTCTTAGCATGATCCTCAGGGATAGTCCTTGAATGATGTCGGTTGCTCTGGTTTGTGGGGCTTCTCCCCCTTGTGCTCGCGTCAGATGGTGTTTTGCTGCGTTTCTTGTGTACTTCGAGCACATTTTCTATGTTATTCCGACATGTGTCCTGCAGAACACTTATTCTCCAATACATGTGGAAATAGGTTAATATAAATAAAATATGTGAGCAAGACATGTTAGTTCTCCTTTATTTTTTTCTTATTTGGCGGTCAGATTTGGCCTATAAGGACCGCCAACACCCTACCATCATGATCCCACCTAGTCTAGTCCAATTTTTATCATTCACCTCCATGATAGCAGCACAAGATAAGTATCATCCTATTATGAGTGACAACATGTAATTCATGTTTACCGTGACTCCTAAGCATAGCAGCTACACGTATCCTATTTACTAGTAGGACACATAGGAAAGAAAGATAGATAGATATATATGCAGGTGGGTGTCATCCAACTCCTATTAACCTAATGCAATAAAACAATAGTGAACTTGTAAAATAGGGGTTATGCACCGGGGCTTGTCTTGAACAGCACTCACATTAGTCACAACATCAGCGAAACTTTGGGAATCTCCACCACGTACTCTTTGATGACTTCTTCGTGCTCCGGCTCTTCGGTTGGCACATTCTCAACAACTTCTGTTTCTATATGCATGCATGAGAGTGCAATGAGCAACCACAAAGCAACACAACAAGGCATTATAAGCGTGTACAAGTTAAACATTATCACATGCTACTAAGATAACACTATAATTATTTATTTCTATGTTTTCTGGACATGAAAATTTTACAGAACAGAGACTACACTAAAACAGGGCTACTGTACAAAAATCATAATTTTTGGATAAACTATATTGCTACAATAAATGTGACAGTAGATAATAAGGGATAAATGCAGATCACACATACAACCTCAAACAAGTCTGAAACATTTTATGCAGGTAATTATGGGTGTATTATAGCTACTGTAAAAATTTCACACGGTTTGGATTCACAATGAGTCATTTAAAATTAAAACAATTAAAACAACCGAAATAGAGATCTGCATGTAGCTCCTAAAAAGAAGCTCCATAAATCATGAAACTTTGCAAGAATGCTAATTCTAACATTTGTAACATACTGTAATTTTTCCATGATTTATTGAGGACAAGAACTTCCTATAAAAATATAGCCTAGTTTTCATAGATATATATCTACATCAAAATTTCTTAAACACAACATGATTAAACACATTCACTGGATAGAACTACTCAAGAAGGTTCTAACAAAATTTGTTTCACAATTTTAGATCATAGATTGATTTTAAATTGATTTACAAACTATACTAGTACTGAGAAAAGGAAAACAAGCAAAAAAAGGAGAAAGGCCATTTGGCCCCCTTGGTGCAGCACGCAGCCCACTTGGGCTCAGCCCAACGTGGATCCGTCCTGCTCAGCGAAGGTCCAACTGCTCACGTGATTTTGCATCAGGAACCCTGATGTAGCTTCTATCTTAAACAAGTACAAACACTATTCATATGAGTCTATAAGGTTTACGCATAACCCACTAAACAAGTTACTTTATCCCCTACCAACCTCTGTCACCAGCCCTAGGTGTGCACCTCGTCCTTCCATGACCCTCGTGTGCCCGCAATTCATCGTTGAGACGCCGTATGTAGCCATGCCGCCGTTGCAGCCCGACTCGCTAGCGGTCGGGCACAGCCGCGCCGGGCCATCGTCGGCGTCATCTTGGCTGGCGCAGCCTCGCGCCGATGCCGCGGCCTCGCTGCACATGTGCGTGCATCCGGTCGAGCCCGCTACCGGGTGGTCGCGACTACGAGTTACGATTGTGAGAAGAGAAGGATGCTAGGGGATAAAGTAACTTGTTTTAGTGGGTTATGCGTAAACCTTTAGACTCATATGAATAGTGTTGTACTTGTTTAAGAATAGAAGCTACATCAGGGTTCCTGATGCAAAATCACGTGAGCAGTTGGACCTTCGCTGAGCAGGACGGATCCCACGTTGGGCTGAGCCCAAGTGGGCTGCGTGCTGCACCAAGGGGGCCAAATGGCCTTTCTCCTTTTTTTGCTTGTTTTCCTTTTCTCAGTACTAGTATAGTTTGTAAATTCAATTTAAAATCAATCTATGATCTAAAAATTGTGAAACAAATTTTGTTAGAACCTTCTTGAGTAGTTCTATCCAGTGAATGTGTTTAATCATGTTGTGTTTAAGAAATTTTGATGTAGATATATATCTATGAAAACTAGGCTATATTTTTATAGGAAGTTCTTGTCCTCAATAAATCATGGAAAAATTACAGTATGTTACAAATGTTAGAATTAGCATTCTTGCAAAGTTTCATGATTTATGGAGCTTCTTTTTAGGAGCTACATGCAGATCTCTATTTCGGTTGTTTTAATTGTTTTAATTTTAAATGACTCATTGTGAATCCAAACCGTGTGAAATTTTTACAGTAGCTATAATACACCCATAATTACCTGCATAAAATGTTTCAGACTTGTTTGAGGTTGTATGTGTGATCTGCATTTATCCCTTATTATCTACTGTCACATTTATTGTAGCAATATAGTTTATCCAAAAATTATGATTTTTGTACAGTAGCCCTGTTTTAGTGTAGTCTCTGTTCTGTAAAATTTTCATGTCCAGAAAACATAGAAATAAATAATTATAGTGTTATCTTAGTAGCATGTGATAATGTTTAACTTGTACACGCTTATAATGCCTTGTTGTGTTGCTTTGTGGTGCTCATTGCACTCTCATGCATGCATATAGAAACAGAAGTTGTTGAGAATGTGCAACCGAAGAGCGGAGCACGAAGAAGTCATCAAAGAGTACGTGGTGGAGATTCCCAAAGTTTCGCTGATGTTGTGACTAATGTGAGTGCTGTTCAAGACAAGCCCCGGTGCATAACCCCTATTTTACAAGTTCACTATTGTTTTATTGCATTAGGTTAATAGAGTTGGATGACACCCACCTGCATATATATCTATCTATCTTTCTTTCCTATGTGTCCTACTAGTAAATAGGATACGTGTAGCTGCTATGCTTAGGAGTCACGGTAAACATGAATTACATGTTGTCACTCATAATAGGATGATACTTATCTTGTGCTGCTATCATGGAGGTGAATGATAAAAATTGGACTAGACTAGGTGGGATCATGATGGTAGGGTGTTGGCGGTCCTTATAGGCCAAATCTGACCGCCAAATAAGAAAAAAATAAAGGAGAACTAACATGTCTTGCTCACATATTTTATTTATATTAACCTATTTCCACATGTATTGGAGAATAAGTGTTCTGCAGGACACATGTCGGAATAACATAGAAAAGTGCTCGAAGTACACAGAAACGCAGCAAAACACCATCTGACGCGAGCACAAGGGGGAGAAGCCCACAAACCAGAGCAACCGACATCATTCAAGGACTATCCCTGAGGATCATGCTAAGAGACCACCCACCAGCCACCAGACCAAAGGCGGTGCCGGGAGGTGCCACTTGGGTTGGTTGACCCCAGGGATCGGCCGACCCCCTCTCCGAGCCTCTCGCCTTCAGCCTCCATGTGGCGCCCTCTGGTGACTCCCCAAGGCGGTTGCATGGCGTATCCCTGGAATATTCCTCTGTAACCAACCATACACCAGTATAAATAGAGGGAGAGGCTCTCCTCTAAATAGACCACAACACAAGAGATCAAGTCTCCACTACACTCTCAAGATGTAGAAGTAGGATAGCTTTGTTGGGAGTTAGGGAGAGTTGAGCCATGCTTAAGTTCGGAGGAGTCCTATGAGGTTTGGTATGCTTAAGACTCAATTATTAATATATTTATTTATCTTCTCTATTACTTGAATGCCTTTCCATGTTTACCTAGTTCATAACCTTAGATGTTTAGCTAAGTATGGCTGTACAGTCGTATCACACCTTAGCATGGGATCTCTGCTTGCATTGAGTGCTCTAGTTATAGTATGTGACTAGAGTAGTAATCCATAATCTAGACGTGGTGTATAGACTATGGGTTACCTGAGTTTGCACCAAACCCCATGGATAGTTGTGGTAGCCCCAGGTGGTGACAGCCCTAACGACCGATGTAGTCCACCACGTTCGGGTTGGTGTTTGTAAGACCGTAGTCAGAGCTTCCTAGCCCCTTTCTCATCCTTGTTTGTGGCTAGTGCTCTGATGTCCAAAGTGTTATTGTGTGTGATCGCTATACTCACTCATCCTTAGTTATCCCCTCTGGTCTGCTCTAGATTGGAACCATAGTAATAGAGAAATATAAAGGAACCTTGTACTCACCCATTGTCCTCTCATCTTAGCTTGTCTGCTCTTCTATCTTACCATGGAATTCTCCTGCGTGTGTCATTATCCATATCTCCTATCTTATCACTTACCCCCACATTAGTCTAGTCAGTACGTTAATTGGTAGATCCATCACTGTTAGTTATCAATACTCTTAACCATTGCTTCCCTAAGGATAAATACGATACCCTGGAATACTCCTGGATGAAATGCTACAATGGTATTCTGTGCACTTGCGGAATATTCTACATGAGCATAAGAAATATCAACATAGGGCAGTGGGGTGAAGACCCTGGTTGCATTAGTCCCAGCTGTGTCAATTAAGGACCGTATGGAAGGTACTTTGTGTAAGTCTCTTTTGTTTCAAATGCATACCACTCATATGGGGGTGGGAAGCTATGTACCTTCGTATCTAGGGTCCTGAGATTCTACACTGGCCCCTTGGGATGTAGTTGGGTGGCGTAGAATCACGGCTACAACTCATGGTAGAGCTTGTTCGAGACATGGCCCATGGGGTTGGTTTCTCGGGGCGACCGGGTCGGGTCAGTTCTCATGGATAACATTTGGGGACAACTGCCTTAGGCGACCCGATGAGGTTCGTATAGGCGTGTGTTCTGGTTCTCCCAGCTAGATGTACATCGATTGCATTTGCCGCTCTCCTCGATTATGGATAGCACTTACCCTTACTACTGTCACAGTAAACAGCTTGAACATAAAGGATCAATTGAAGATGATATGAGGAGGTTGACACTTGACTTACCTCATGCTTGAAAATAGTATAGGTGCTTACCTAGAATGGTTAAGTAATGAACTTAATATGGCTGCTAAAAATTTGACTTATAAGGATCCATTATTAGTAAGCTCTCTGCAAAAGAAAACAAGATAGCAAACAAAAGCCTTTCATGCCCTTGAGAGTCGGGAGACTACTCCCACCTTAGTGGGGTAAGTCTAGCTGAGTACCCTCCGTACCCAGGGTTTTATTCCCCCTGTTGTAGGTAACATGTGGATGCTGAGGCTAACTATTGTTGTGTGTTGATAAATCCTGGTGGGCTCAGCGAGGCTTCCTTTGGTGCCGCGATTGTAGAAGTTTTATTCTTACATCTCTACTTCTACTTAAATATTCAAAACCATTTAATTTCCACTGCTTTTGTAACAGAACATCCAATTTATAAGAGCACAAGCACAATAGCAATCACCAAAATGATCAAACCATCATACTTGAGCCCATATAAACCCGGTAGTTCCGATGAAATCACGAAGGACTTCAAACCAACCAACAACAAGCCAGGATCGTACATAGTTCAGCGTAACCAGCCATATGTTATAACATAGATTCACAAATAGTTCGCAAGTAGTTAACATCCATCGGAGTGAACATAAAGTTATTACAAACCAAGTTCAAGTAGCGGAAGCAAAGTAGTTTGTGAAATCACAACGCACTTAGTTCAATTACATGCCAGTTCCATGATCATATTCCAACAAAAAGCATCAGAGAGAAGATAACTGAGATTGACCATGCCCCATGGTCTAGTCCTCATCCACAGCAGGATGAAGGTAGGTCTTGCAGTACCCATGGTACACCATGTCATCTACAACAAGAGGGAATAAACCCTGAGTACGAGAATGTACTCAGCTAGACTTACCCATCATAAACCAGAAATAAAGTGACACCAAGGAGTATGCAAGGCTTTTCTTTGTGGAGCTGGCTTAACAACATTTTGCATAAAGGCTTACACTGACATAACTTGAACATTTGATATCTTTAGCAACAAATTAATACTTATTCTCAAGGAGTATATCTAGATTAGCACCTGTACTAGAGCAAGCACTAATTTAGCTAAACAAATAGTAGTAACCATATCCAGTGTAGTAACTTTCAGTGTCATCATAACCATTAGATTTCATCAAGTTTTACTACGATGCTGAAGCTAGTCAAGTTCCTCACTATCCGGGAGAGACGGCGATTCGAATCGATTCCAACCAGATCTGGGGTTTTATTCCTAACACAAACCCAGACATGCCTGCGCGAAGGCAGCCTTAGGTCACCTTTGGTACAACTCAGGAACCAACTTCGCGGGTCCGATCAGCGCCTCAACATAGGTCTTACCAGGGTAGCCAGGATGTTCAAGCCATGCCTACCCACGCCACACCGGACAGCTAGGTCATGCTTGCCCATGGTCTATTCTCCGACTTCCTAATTGCGCACTCATACAGAACGGGTCCCGGCCTGAGTTGAGGAACTTGACTAGCTTCAGCATCGTAGTAAAACTTGATGAAATCTAATGGTTATGATGACACTGAAAGTTACTACACTGGATATGGTTACTACTATTTGTTTAGCTAAATTAGTGCTTGCTCTAGTACAGGTGCTAATCTAGATATACTCCTTGAGAATAAGTATTAATTTGTTGCTAAAGATATCAAATGTTCAAGTTATGTCAGTTAAGCCTTTATGCAAAATGTTGTTAAGCCAGCTCCACAAAGAAAAGCCTTGCATACTCCTGGTGTCACTTTATTTCTGGTTTATGATGGGTAAGTCTAGCTGAGTACATTCTCGTACTCAGGGTTTATTCCCTCTTGTTGTAGATGACATGGTGTACCATGGGTACTGCAAGACCTACCTTCATCCTGCTGTGGATGAGGACTAGACCATGGGGCATGGTCAATCTCAGTTATCTTCTCTCTGATGCTTTTGTTGGAATATGATCATGAACTGGCATGTAATTGAACTAAGTGCGTTGTGATTTCAAAACTACTTTGCTTCCGCTACTTGAACTTGGTTTGTAATAACTTTATGTTCACTCCGATGGATGTTAAACTACTTGCGAACTATTTGTGGAATCTATGTTATAACATATGGCTGGTTACGCTGAACTATGTACGATCCTGGCTTGTTGTTGGTTGGTTTGAAGTCCTTCGTGATTTCATCGGACTACCGGGTTTATATGGGCTCAAGTATGATGGTTTGATCATTTTGGTGATTGCTATTGTGCTTGTGCTCTTATAAATTGGATGGTTCTGTTACAAAAGCAGTGGAAATTAAATGGTTTTGAATATTTAAGTAGAAGTAGAGATGTAAGAATAAAACTTCTACAATCGCGGCACCAAAGGAAGCCTCGCTGAGCCCACCAGGATTTATCAACACACAACAATAGTTAGCCTCAGCATCCACATGTTACCTACAACAGGGGGAATAAAACCCTGGTACGGAGGGTACTCAGCTAGACTTACCCCACTAAGGTGGGAGTAGTCTCCCGACTCTCAAGGGCATGAAAGGCTTTTGGTTTGCTATCTTGTTTTTCTTTTGCAGAGAGCTTACTAATAATGGATCCTTATAAGTCAAATTTTTAGCAGCCATATTAAGTTCATTACTTAACCATTCTAGGTAAGCACCTATACTATTTTCAAGCATGAGGTAAGTCAAGTGTCAACCTCCTCATATCATCCTTCAATTGATCCTTTATGTTCAAGCTGTTTACTGTGACAGTAGTAAGGGTAAGTGCTATCCATAATCGAGGAGAGCGGCAAATGCAATCGATGTACATCTAGCTGGGAGAACCAGAACACACGCCTATACGAACCTCATCGGGTCGCCTAAGGCAGTTGTCCCCAAATGTTATCCATGAGAACTGACCCGACCCGGTCGCCCCGGAGAAACCAACCCCATGGGCCATGTCTCGACAAGCTCTACCATGAGTTGTAGCCGTGGATTCTACGCCACCCAACTACATCCCAAGGGGCCAGTGTAGAATCTCAGGACCCTAGGATACGAAAGGTACATAGCTTCCCACCCCCATATGAGTGGTATGCATTTGAAACAAAAGAGACTTACCACAAAGTACCTTCCATACGGTCCTTAATTGACACAGCTGGGACTAATGCAACCAGGGTCTTCACCCCACTGCCCTATGTTGATATTTCTTATGCTCATGTAGAATATTCCGCAAGTGCACAGAATACCCTTGTAGCATTTCATCCAGGAGTATTCCAGGGTATCGTATTTATCCTTAGGGAAGCAATGGTTTAAGAGTATTGATAACTAACAGTGATGGATCTACCAATTAACGTACTGACTAGACTAATGTGGGGGTAAGTGATAAGATAGGAGATATGGATAATGACACACGCAGGAGAATTCCATGGTAAGATAGAAGAGCAGACAAGCTAAGATGAGAGGACAATGGGTGAGTACAAGGTTCCTTTATATTTCTCTATTACTATGGTTCCAATCTAGAGCAGACCAGAGGGGATAACTAAGGATGAGTGAGTATAGCGATCACACACAATAACACTTTGGGACATCAGAGCACTAGCCACAAACAAGGATGAGAAAGGGCTAGGAAGCTCTGACTACGGTCTTACAAACACCAACCCGAACGTGGTGGACTACATCGGTCGTTAGGGCTGTCACCACCTGGGGCTACCACAACTATCCATGGGGTTTGGTGCAAACTCAGGTAACCCATAGTCTATACACCACGTCTAGATTATGGATTACTACTCTAGTCACATACTATAACTAGAGCACTCAATGCAAGCAGAGATCCCATGCTAAGGTGTGATACGACTGTACTAGCCATACTTAGCTAAACATCTAAGTATGAACTAGGTAAACATGGAAGGCATTCAAGTAAATAGAGAAGATAAATAAATATATTAATAATTGAGTCTTAAGCATACCAAACCTCATAGGACTCCTCCGGAACTTAAGCATGGCTCAACTCTCCCTAACTCCCAACAAAGCTATCCTACTTCTACATCTTGAGAGTGTAGTGGAGACTTGATCTCTTGTGGTGTGTCTATTTAGAGGAGAGCCTCTCCCTCTATTTATACTGGTGTATGGTTGGTTACAGAGGAATATTCCAGGGATACGCATGCAACCGCCTTGGGGGAGTCACCAGAGGGCGCCACATGGAGGCTGAAGGCGAGAGGCTCGGAGAGGGGTCGGCCGATCCCTGGGGTCAACCAACCCCAAGTGGCACCTCCCCGGCACCGCCTTTGGTCTGGTGGCTGGTGGGTGGTCTCTTAGCATGATCCTCAGGGATAGTCCTTGAATGATGTCGGTTGCTCTGGTTTGTGGGGCTTCTCCCCCTTGTGCTCGCGTCAGATGGTGTTTTGCTGCGTTTCTTGTGTACTTCGAGCACATTTTCTATGTTATTCCGACATGTGTCCTGCAGAACACTTATTCTCCAATACATGTGGAAATAGGTTAATATAAATAAAATATGTGAGCAAGACATGTTAGTTCTCCTTTATTTTTTTCTTATTGGCGGTCAGATTGGCCTATAAGGACCGCCAACACCCTACCATCATGATCCCACCTAGTCTAGTCCAATTTTTATCATTGCACCTCCATGATAGCAGCACAAGATAAGTATCATCCTATTATGAGTGACAACATGTAATTCATGTTTACCGTGACTCCTAAGCATAGCAGCTACACGTATCCTATTTACTAGTAGGACACATAGGAAAGAAAGATAGATAGATATATATGCAGGTGGGTGTCATCCAACTCCTATTAACCTAATGCAATAAAACAATAGTGAACTTGTAAAATAGGGGTTATGCACCGGGGCTTGTCTTGAACAGCACTCACATTAGTCACAACATCAGCGAAACTTTGGGAATCTCCACCACGTACTCTTTGATGACTTCTTCGTGCTCCGGCTCTTCGGTTGGCACATTCTCAACAACTTCTGTTTCTATATGCATGCATGAGAGTGCAATGAGCAACCACAAAGCAACACAACAAGGCATTATAAGCGTGTACAAGTTAAACATTATCACATGCTACTAAGATAACACTATAATTATTTATTTCTATGTTTTCTGGACATGAAAATTTTACAGAACAGAGACTACACTAAAACAGGGCTACTGTACAAAAATCATAATTTTTGGATAAACTATATTGCTACAATAAATGTGACAGTAGATAATAAGGGATAAATGCAGATCACACATACAACCTCAAACAAGTCTGAAACATTTTATGCAGGTAATTATGGGTGTATTATAGCTACTGTAAAAATTTCACACGGTTTGGATTCACAATGAGTCATTTAAAATTAAAACAATTAAAACAACCGAAATAGAGATCTGCATGTAGCTCCTAAAAAGAAGCTCCATAAATCATGAAACTTTGCAAGAATGCTAATTCTAACATTTGTAACATACTGTAATTTTTCCATGATTTATTGAGGACAAGAACTTCCTATAAAAATATAGCCTAGTTTTCATAGATATATATCTACATCAAAATTTCTTAAACACAACATGATTAAACACATTCACTGGATAGAACTACTCAAGAAGGTTCTAACAAAATTTGTTTCACAATTTTTAGATCATAGATTGATTTTAAATTGAATTTACAAACTATACTAGTACTGAGAAAAGGAAAACAAGCAAAAAAAGGAGAAAGGCCATTTGGCCCCCTTGGTGCAGCACGCAGCCCACTTGGGCTCAGCCCAACGTGGGATCCGTCCTGCTCAGCGAAGGTCCAACTGCTCACGTGATTTTGCATCAGGAACCCTGATGTAGCTTCTATTCTTAAACAAGTACAAACACTATTCATATGAGTCTATAAGGTTTACGCATAACCCACTAAAACAAGTTACTTTATCCCCTAGCATCCTTCTCTTCTCACAATCGTAACTCGTAGTCGCGACCACCCGGTAGCGGGCTCGACCGGATGCACGCACATGTGCAGCGAGGCCGCGGCATCGGCGCGAGGCTGCGCCAGCCAAAGATGACGCCGACGATGGCCCGGGCGCGGCTGTGCCCGACCGCTAGCGAGTCGGGCTGCAACGGCGGCATGGCTACATTACGGCGTCTCAACGATGAATTGCGGGCACACGAGGGTCATGGAAGGACGAGGTGCACACCTAGGGCTGGTGACAGAGGTTGGTAGGGGTTGGTGAAGACTCGGAGGTGGTCGCCTTCATACATAGCAGATCGCGGTTCACGACGACGGCAGATGATGGCGTTCGCGGTGAACGGCACTCCTGCTGTCCAAACTATCGTCAAGGCATTTCTGGCGGCGTTGCTAGGATTTACCAAATCTTGGTAATGACGTTAAGAAATGCCAACACGGACGGTGATGCTCCGGGTTCTTAGCTAGCCGCGAGACTTGGTCTCATTGGAAATCGTCCATCGTAAGCGACGAATTTGGAGTTTTCCCGAAACCCGTCTACCATGGCTGCCGGAGCAAAGCTCTGCAATGGCTACATCATTTGTTACATCCCATCCATATTTGCTGTTTGTTAGCATCGCCTTGACCTCTTTAATCTGCCATTTGTATAGTTTGGACAGCAGGAGTGCCGTTCACCGCGAACGCCATCATCTGCCGTCGTCGTGAACCGCGATCTGCTATGTATGAAGGCGACCACCTCCGAGTCTTCACCAACCCCTACCAACCTCTGTCACCAGCCCTAGGTGTGCACCTCGTCCTTCCATGACCCTCGTGTGCCCGCAATTCATCGTTGAGACGCCGTAATGTAGCCATGCCGCCGTTGCAGCCCGACTCGCTAGCGGTCGGGCACAGCCGCGCCCGGGCCATCGTCGGCGTCATCTTTGGCTGGCGCAGCCTCGCGCCGATGCCGCGGCCTCGCTGCACATGTGCGTGCATCCGGTCGAGCCCGCTACCGGGTGGTCGCGACTACGAGTTACGATTGTGAGAAGAGAAGGATGCTAGGGGATAAAGTAACTTGTTTTAGTGGGTTATGCGTAAACCTTATAGACTCATATGAATAGTGTTTGTACTTGTTTAAGAATAGAAGCTACATCAGGGTTCCTGATGCAAAATCACGTGAGCAGTTGGACCTTCGCTGAGCAGGACGGATCCCACGTTGGGCTGAGCCCAAGTGGGCTGCGTGCTGCACCAAGGGGGCCAAATGGCCTTTCTCCTTTTTTTGCTTGTTTTCCTTTTCTCAGTACTAGTATAGTTTGTAAATTCAATTTAAAATCAATCTATGATCTAAAAATTGTGAAACAAATTTTGTTAGAACCTTCTTGAGTAGTTCTATCCAGTGAATGTGTTTAATCATGTTGTGTTTAAGAAATTTTGATGTAGATATATATCTATGAAAACTAGGCTATATTTTTATAGGAAGTTCTTGTCCTCAATAAATCATGGAAAAATTACAGTATGTTACAAATGTTAGAATTAGCATTCTTGCAAAGTTTCATGATTTATGGAGCTTCTTTTTAGGAGCTACATGCAGATCTCTATTTCGGTTGTTTTAATTGTTTTAATTTTAAATGACTCATTGTGAATCCAAACCGTGTGAAATTTTTACAGTAGCTATAATACACCCATAATTACCTGCATAAAATGTTTCAGACTTGTTTGAGGTTGTATGTGTGATCTGCATTTATCCCTTATTATCTACTGTCACATTTATTGTAGCAATATAGTTTATCCAAAAATTATGATTTTTGTACAGTAGCCCTGTTTTAGTGTAGTCTCTGTTCTGTAAAATTTTCATGTCCAGAAAACATAGAAATAAATAATTATAGTGTTATCTTAGTAGCATGTGATAATGTTTAACTTGTACACGCTTATAATGCCTTGTTGTGTTGCTTTGTGGTTGCTCATTGCACTCTCATGCATGCATATAGAAACAGAAGTTGTTGAGAATGTGCCAACCGAAGAGCCGGAGCACGAAGAAGTCATCAAAGAGTACGTGGTGGAGATTCCCAAAGTTTCGCTGATGTTGTGACTAATGTGAGTGCTGTTCAAGACAAGCCCCGGTGCATAACCCCTATTTTACAAGTTCACTATTGTTTTATTGCATTAGGTTAATAGGAGTTGGATGACACCCACCTGCATATATATCTATCTATCTTTCTTTCCTATGTGTCCTACTAGTAAATAGGATACGTGTAGCTGCTATGCTTAGGAGTCACGGTAAACATGAATTACATGTTGTCACTCATAATAGGATGATACTTATCTTGTGCTGCTATCATGGAGGTGAATGATAAAAATTGGACTAGACTAGGTGGGATCATGATGGTAGGGTGTTGGCGGTCCTTATAGGCCAAATCTGACCGCCAAATAAGAAAAAAATAAAGGAGAACTAACATGTCTTGCTCACATATTTTATTTATATTAACCTATTTCCACATGTATTGGAGAATAAGTGTTCTGCAGGACACATGTCGGAATAACATAGAAAATGTGCTCGAAGTACACAAGAAACGCAGCAAAACACCATCTGACGCGAGCACAAGGGGGAGAAGCCCCACAAACCAGAGCAACCGACATCATTCAAGGACTATCCCTGAGGATCATGCTAAGAGACCACCCCAGCCACCAGACCAAAGGCGGTGCCGGGGAGGTGCCACTTGGGGTTGGTTGACCCCAGGGATCGGCCGACCCCCTCTCCGAGCCTCTCGCCTTCAGCCTCCATGTGGCGCCCTCTGGTGACTCCCCCAAGGCGGTTGCATGGCGTATCCCTGGAATATTCCTCTGTAACCAACCATACACCAGTATAAATAGAGGGAGAGGCTCTCCTCTAAATAGACACACCACAAGAGATCAAGTCTCCACTACACTCTCAAGATGTAGAAGTAGGATAGCTTTGTTGGGAGTTAGGGAGAGTTGAGCCATGCTTAAGTTCCGGAGGAGTCCTATGAGGTTTGGTATGCTTAAGACTCAATTATTAATATATTTATTTATCTTCTCTATTTACTTGAATGCCTTCCATGTTTACCTAGTTCATACCTTAGATGTTTAGCTAAGTATGGCTAGTACAGTCGTATCACACCTTAGCATGGGATCTCTGCTTGCATTGAGTGCTCTAGTTATAGTATGTGACTAGAGTAGTAATCCATAATCTAGACGTGGTGTATAGACTATGGGTTACCTGAGTTTGCACCAAACCCCATGGATAGTTGTGGTAGCCCCAGGTGGTGACAGCCCTAACGACCGATGTAGTCCACCACGTTCGGGTTGGTGTTTGTAAGACCGTAGTCAGAGCTTCCTAGCCCCTTTCTCATCCTTGTTTGTGGCTAGTGCTCTGATGTCCCAAAGTGTTATTGTGTGTGATCGCTATACTCACTCATCCTTAGTTATCCCCTCTGGTCTGCTCTAGATTGGAACCATAGTAATAGAGAAATATAAAGGAACCTTGTACTCACCCATTGTCCTCTCATCTTAGCTTGTCTGCTCTTCTATCTTACCATGGAATTCTCCTGCGTGTGTCATTATCCATATCTCCTATCTTATCACTTACCCCCACATTAGTCTAGTCAGTACGTTAATTGGTAGATCCATCACTGTTAGTTATCAATACTCTTAAACCATTGCTTCCCTAAGGATAAATACGATACCCTGGAATACTCCTGGATGAAATGCTACAATGGTATTCTGTGCACTTGCGGAATATTCTACATGAGCATAAGAAATATCAACATAGGGCAGTGGGGTGAAGACCCTGGTTGCATTAGTCCCAGCTGTGTCAATTAAGGACCGTATGGAAGGTACTTTGTGGTAAGTCTCTTTTGTTTCAAATGCATACCACTCATATGGGGGTGGGAAGCTATGTACCTTTCGTATCCTAGGGTCCTGAGATTCTACACTGGCCCCTTGGGATGTAGTTGGGTGGCGTAGAATCACGGCTACAACTCATGGTAGAGCTTGTTCGAGACATGGCCCATGGGGTTGGTTTCTCCGGGGCGACCGGGTCGGGTCAGTTCTCATGGATAACATTTGGGGACAACTGCCTTAGGCGACCCGATGAGGTTCGTATAGGCGTGTGTTCTGGTTCTCCCAGCTAGATGTACATCGATTGCATTTGCCGCTCTCCTCGATTATGGATAGCACTTACCCTTACTACTGTCACAGTAAACAGCTTGAACATAAAGGATCAATTGAAGGATGATATGAGGAGGTTGACACTTGACTTACCTCATGCTTGAAAATAGTATAGGTGCTTACCTAGAATGGTTAAGTAATGAACTTAATATGGCTGCTAAAAATTTGACTTATAAGGATCCATTATTAGTAAGCTCTCTGCAAAAGAAAAACAAGATAGCAAACCAAAAGCCTTTCATGCCCTTGAGAGTCGGGAGACTACTCCCACCTTAGTGGGGTAAGTCTAGCTGAGTACCCTCCGTACCCAGGGTTTTATTCCCCCTGTTGTAGGTAACATGTGGATGCTGAGGCTAACTATTGTTGTGTGTTGATAAATCCTGGTGGGCTCAGCGAGGCTTCCTTTGGTGCCGCGATTGTAGAAGTTTTATTCTTACATCTCTACTTCTACTTAAATATTCAAAACCATTTAATTTCCACTGCTTTTGTAACAGAACCATCCAATTTATAAGAGCACAAGCACAATAGCAATCACCAAAATGATCAAACCATCATACTTGAGCCCATATAAACCCGGTAGTCCGATGAAATCACGAAGGACTTCAAACCAACCAACAACAAGCCAGGATCGTACATAGTTCAGCGTAACCAGCCATATGTTATAACATAGATTCACAAATAGTTCGCAAGTAGTTAACATCCATCGGAGTGAACATAAAGTTATTACAAACCAAGTTCAAGTAGCGGAAGCAAAGTAGTTTTGAAATCACAACGCACTTAGTTCAATTACATGCCAGTTCCATGATCATATTCCAACAAAAGCATCAGAGAGAAGATGAGAGGACAATGGGTGAGTACAAGGTTCCTTTATATTTCTCTATTACTATGGTTCCAATCTAGAGCAGACCAGAGGGGATAACTAAGGATGAGTGAGTATAGCGATCACACACAATAACACTTTGGGACATCAGAGCACTAGCCACAAACAAGGATGAGAAAGGGGCTAGGAAGCTCTGACTACGGTCTTACAAACACCAACCCGAACGTGGTGGACTACATCGGTCGTTAGGGCTGTCACCACCTGGGGCTACCACAACTATCCATGGGGTTTGGTGCAAACTCAGGTAACCCATAGTCTATACACCACGTCTAGATTATGGATTACTACTCTAGTCACATACTATAACTAGAGCACTCAATGCAAGCAGAGATCCCATGCTAAGGTGTGATACGACTGTACTAGCCATACTTAGCTAAACATCTAAGGTATGAACTAGGTAAACATGGAAGGCATTCAAGTAAATAGAGAAGATAAATAAATATATTAATAATTGAGTCTTAAGCATACCAAACCTCATAGGACTCCTCCGGAACTTAAGCATGGCTCAACTCTCCCTAACTCCCAACAAAGCTATCCTACTTCTACATCTTGAGAGTGTAGTGGAGACTTGATCTCTTGTGGTGTGTCTATTTAGAGGAGAGCCTCTCCCTCTATTTATACTGGTGTATGGTTGGTTACAGAGGAATATTCCAGGGATACGCCATGCAACCGCCTTGGGGGAGTCACCAGAGGGCGCCACATGGAGGCTGAAGGCGAGAGGCTCGGAGAGGGGGTCGGCCGATCCCTGGGGTCAACCAACCCCAAGTGGCACCTCCCCGGCACCGCCTTTGGTCTGGTGGCTGGTGGGTGGTCTCTTAGCATGATCCTCAGGGATAGTCCTTGAATGATGTCGGTTGCTCTGGTTTGTGGGGCTTCTCCCCCTTGTGCTCGCGTCAGATGGTGTTTTGCTGCGTTTCTTGTGTACTTCGAGCACATTTTCTATGTTATTCCGACATGTGTCCTGCAGAACACTTATTCTCCAATACATGTGGAAATAGGTTAATATAAATAAAATATGTGAGCAAGACATGTTAGTTCTCCTTTATTTTTTTCTTATTTGGCGGTCAGATTTGGCCTATAAGGACCGCCAACACCCTACCATCATGATCCCACCTAGTCTAGTCCAATTTTTATCATTCACCTCCATGATAGCAGCACAAGATAAGTATCATCCTATTATGAGTGACAACATGTAATTCATGTTTACCGTGACTCCTAAGCATAGCAGCTACACGTATCCTATTTACTAGTAGGACACATAGGAAAGAAAGATAGATAGATATATATGCAGGTGGGTGTCATCCAACTCCTATTAACCTAATGCAATAAAACAATAGTGAACTTGTAAAATAGGGGTTATGCACCGGGGCTTGTCTTGAACAGCACTCACATTAGTCACAACATCAGCGAAACTTTGGGAATCTCCACCACGTACTCTTTGATGACTTCTTCGTGCTCCGGCTCTTCGGTTGGCACATTCTCAACAACTTCTGTTTCTATATGCATGCATGAGAGTGCAATGAGCAACCACAAAGCAACACAACAAGGCATTATAAGCGTGTACAAGTTAAACATTATCACATGCTACTAAGATAACACTATAATTATTTATTTCTATGTTTTCTGGACATGAAAATTTTACAGAACAGAGACTACACTAAAACAGGGCTACTGTACAAAAATCATAATTTTTGGATAAACTATATTGCTACAATAAATGTGACAGTAGATAATAAGGGATAAATGCAGATCACACATACAACCTCAAACAAGTCTGAAACATTTTATGCAGGTAATTATGGGTGTATTATAGCTACTGTAAAAATTTCACACGGTTTGGATTCACAATGAGTCATTTAAAATTAAAACAATTAAAACAACCGAAATAGAGATCTGCATGTAGCTCCTAAAAAGAAGCTCCATAAATCATGAAACTTTGCAAGAATGCTAATTCTAACATTTGTAACATACTGTAATTTTTCCATGATTTATTGAGGACAAGAACTTCCTATAAAAATATAGCCTAGTTTTCATAGATATATATCTACATCAAAATTTCTTAAACACAACATGATTAAACACATTCACTGGATAGAACTACTCAAGAAGGTTCTAACAAAATTTGTTTCACAATTTTTAGATCATAGATTGATTTTAAATTGAATTTACAAACTATACTAGTACTGAGAAAAGGAAAACAAGCAAAAAAAAGGAGAAAGGCCATTTGGCCCCCTTGGTGCAGCACGCAGCCCACTTGGGCTCAGCCCAACGTGGGATCCGTCCTGCTCAGCGAAGGTCCAACTGCTCACGTGATTTTGCATCAGGAACCCTGATGTAGCTTCTATTCTTAAACAAGTACAAACACTATTCATATGAGTCTATAAGGTTTACGCATAACCCACTAAAACAAGTTACTTTATCCCCTAGCATCCTTCTCTTCTCACAATCGTAACTCGTAGTCGCGACCACCCGGTAGCGGGCTCGACCGGATGCACGCACATGTGCAGCGAGGCCGCGGCATCGGCGCGAGGCTGCGCCAGCCAAAGATGACGCCGACGATGGCCCGGGCGCGGCTGTGCCCGACCGCTAGCGAGTCGGGCTGCAACGGCGGCATGGCTACATTACGGCGTCTCAACGATGAATTGCGGGCACACGAGGGTCATGGAAGGACGAGGTGCACACCTAGGGCTGGTGACAGAGGTTGGTAGGGGTTGGTGAAGACTCGGAGGTGGTCGCCTGCATACATAGCAGATCGCGGTTCACGACGACGGCAGATGATGGCGTTCGCGGTGAACGGCACTCCTGCTGTCCAAACTATACAAATGGCAGATTAAAGAGGTCAAGGCGATGCTAACAAACAGCAAATATGGATGGATGTAACAAATGATGTAGCCATTGCAGAGCTTTGCTCCGGCAGCCATGGTAGACGGGTTTCGGGAAAACTCCAAATTCGTCGCTTACGATGGACGATTTCCAATGAGACCAAGTCTCGCGGCTAGCTAAGAACCCGGAGCATCACCGTCCGTGTTGGCATTTCTTAACGTCATTACCAAGATTTGGTAAATCCTAGCAACGCCGCCAGAAATGCCTTGACGATAGTTCTTAATGATTACAGAAAATATCCGCAAGCGCACGGATCTATCGTTGTAGCATTTCACTCGGAAGTATTCAGGGTATCGTTATTTATATTTTCCAAAAGGAAGGCATAGTGTGAAAGGTTCAAGCAGGGACATGAACAAGATAAAGTGATTGTATACTAGACCAATACTCAATACAGGGGTAAGCCATGATAGTTTTAAGATAGTGTGACACACACTTAGGTCAACCTCAAGGATAAAAGAGAAAATAAAGAATAAAAGAATATTCCTAAGTGGAGCAGGTATCTCCTAATATAGCCATGCAAAGAATAGTTGATAATCATACAAGATACATGTCAGAGCTAGATCTAAGTGTAAGATGGACGGGTAGATCTCTGGGCATTAGTCTGCCAGCAAGCCAGGGAGACTTTACGGACTCCTATATGAATACCCGAACGTGGGGGATTACAAGGGATGGACATGGCTGTCACCACCTGTCGCCTACCCCTCAACCGTGGAGCACCGTCACATCCGAAGGTTCCCATATACCCGGGCACCACGCCCGTGTATAAGGAAACTATCCATATCCCCCCAGGACTCCGACCCTACGGATCGACAAGCATAGGACATGGGCAAACCCGAAGGAACGACGAACCACCACCTCAACTTAGTTCTAATTCTAATCACATAAGTTATACAAATGAGCTTAAGGTTCCACATGCTAAGTTCATAACATAAGAACTAATGCTAATTCATATGCTATGATCATAACATGAGAACTATACTCTAGTTCATAAGCAGGGCTATAATGATAAAAAGAGAACAAGACTTTGGAGAAATGATTCATCTTATTCATACCAAGATTCTTCTCCAAGGAGTCAAGCCCTCCAAGGTAGCTTTGCCTAGCTCCAGTTGCTACTAAAAAGTAAAAGTACAAAGGTGGGAGTGAGGTGTTGCTCCAAATGGGGCGTGTGTGTGTGTTGAAGGAGAGCTCCACCCATCTACTTATACTAGAGTGTGGTCAGTTTGGCATAGGTAAATATGAAAACCAGCCAAAACCGCCTCAACATGCCACCATGCAACCTCCAGAGCGAGGTGCGGCCGAGCTGGGCTGGGGGTTGTGCGGCCACACCCTGGCCTGGTCCACTCACCACCGCCTTGCTCTGGTTCTCGCTGGGTCTACGTGGCTCCCACATCGGTGCTCGCCCCAGATTTGGCGTGTAGGTGGGCTTTATCCTTTTATTCCTTTGTGCAAGCATGCATTTACATCTTCCTGGTTTGCGCCTTTTGGTTGGTTTTCCACTGTATTTGTGTATAGGTCCTGCAAAACGATGATCTTGCAAATACAAGTGGAATTTGTTAATAGTAAAAGCATATGTGTGTAAATCATGTTAGTTTTCTCCTTTTTTGACTTAGATTGGCGGTTAGATTTTGTCGATAAGAACAGCCAACAAAATACCCCAAGCTTACCCTTTGCTCGTCTTCGAGCAAAAGCTAAGACGATGGTTGTTGATCAGGAGTTGCTACTATACCGATTACATTTCATAGGTGCCATGCTTATAACAGAGTTTTTCTCCTTGATTCGAATAAATTGGCATTCTATCCACCATTTATTACCTTGTTACCTGTGGAGCTTTTTAGCTTTCTCCAAGTCTTGGGCGGTTGCAAGTCAGAACGGTTTTCACAGAACCTGCTTATAATTCATTCTTTGATTGACTCTTTTTCCGGAGGTTTTGAAAGTTTTGTAAGATAAAATGAAGTTCCTCAAATGATACACTTGATCGCTCAATAATGTGTATGATCCTCACCAAAAGCTTTTGATGATTGCCTTTCTTTTTATCCTACCATCTAAAAGGCTTATGTGGAGCTCAGGGTAGGTATGAAAACGAGGCATACTTGTATCACATAATGTTGCTAAGTCAAAAACCGGATCCAAGGAGAGACTAGTCATACACCTTGATCAAGATGTGCAAGTGTGTGGAATATATTCTAAGCCTATTTTCTTTTTGAACTCCTTTGCATGACTTTCTCTCTATTTTGAATTTGGAAATATGGGCTTTTTTCTTTTTTCATGCTTTTTTAGAATATTTTATGCTCTTTGGCATGGATTTTTCTTTTCTTTCTTTCTTTCTTTTTGCATAGCCCATAATCCTTTTGGAATTTTTGAGAGAGAAAATCATGACACATGAATGGAGTATTTATTATTTTTGGTGGATGGATGGCATGTTTTTGTGTAACTCTCAGTGTAAGACAGTAAGAGTCAGCATTTTTATATCTAGAGTGTACATGAATCTCAATCATCAATGTATGAAAAGAATCTCAACAAGGATCACAACAATTTGACAAAGCTCAACATGATAACAAGCAGCATATGAGTATAAGGTTTTTTTTCCATTGTAAACTATCATATGGCTTTGGTAGGATATATCATCATTGAGGAACTTTTGAATTTAAGCATTTTGAAATGAAAACTCTAGATGTCAAGTCTTTCTTAGAACAAAGTCATAGCAAATTCAATTTATACCATATCATAACCAGCAACAACTTAGACTAGATCATGCATTTGCAACCCACAAGTTTCAAGTTTTCAGGATGAGACATTTTTAGCCAATAAACTCAAATCTTGGGGAAAGCTAAGTTATAAACTAGGCACAAACGAAATATAAGATAGAGCAACTATTCATCATTTCAACAAGGATGAACTAAACATATCTTACAACACATATGTGAGTGGAATAGATATATATATTTTTTGGTCTATTTTTGGCATATAAATTTTTTTAGCAAAATTTTTTTAGCTAAATAATAGATAAGTAAATGCGAGAAAATAAATGAGAAAATAAAGATACAAGGTACCTCTGTGGGGGTCCTCCCCAAGCTAGCTTCAGGCCTATGGTCCAGAATTGTATCCTAGAGACTGCCAATAGGCCATCTGCTGGTCGTGTGTTGTTTTAGCAGCGCGTTCATTTGTGCCATCTGTTGTTGCTACTACTGCTGCCACTGCTGTTGCTGCTGATGCCACTACGCCATATCCTGCATGTGAGTGTTAAGTGAATGTTGAATCTCACCTGTACGGATCTCTAATCCTTCGAGTCGGGTGTTGATGGCATCCAGCTCACGTCTGTCTGAGACAGACTGTCATGGCGGGATTGGTGGAGATAGTCCCTCGGAGTCGGAGGAGTGATTGGGCTGCCATTACCTGCCCTGCTCCGGTGTTGTCCGCGCTCTGCCAACCTGATCCTCTTGCCTCATGCTGTTGCGAGGGTTGGTCCTAGCCTGGGTTGTACCCAGGAATGAACCCTGGTACGTATCCAGCTGGAGCCCACCCCACATGGTACATTGGTTGTATGGCCGCTGGGAGTGTGGTGGCTGCTGCTGTGGCTGCTGGGGGCTGGATGCTGCTTCATTCCTAGCCTTGCTCCGTGTCATCCTGCCAGAAACACTACTCCTGTGAGCTTCTTCTTGTGTCTTAAGATCAAGGTTAGCTCCTAGCACTTATACAAATAAAGCTCCGGGTTAGGTAACCGGATTTCATTTGTATATCCAGGGAAGAAAAACACAAGGTCTCCTGCAGCATTATATTTCAAATGATGCCTTGCATCAAGAAATGCTCATTAATAATAGTGCGTGGGGTGGGATGTAGATAACATCTTGTCCTTCCAATGCACCAATATTAGTGGCAATACGTGTTACAAGGGATGTGCAGGAAATTGATGTTCAGACCTTGAAAGTTTCTAACCAATGAATAAACATTTCTTTCATAGGAGCAACTTTAATTTTCTTAACAATGGCATAGAGCATTTTTAATTCATCATTTCTAACACATCGAATATCTCGGCTAGGAAATAAAGTCATAGCAATCCAACGATGCATGAGCCTCAAAGTAGGATGTTGAATATTAGCATTGTGAGGTGAAAGCTTGCCAACTACAACTTGACCCGAAATCTCTCCCCAAAACTTATGATGATTGAAACCTTTGAGTGAGTGATCAAGATCAATTGAACATTTCTTATTAAAGCCTAAGTGCAAGCTGAGATCTTTCCATGAAACAAAATATTCTATTTCAAATAAACGAAAAGTAATCCCATTTCCAACTTCTTTCAAGGAGCAAAGGAATTGAATTGTTAGAAGGCGAGAACCTTCCTCCCAAATGGGATCAATGTCCTCCCACCCAACAGTTTTCCAAATGGTGAAAAATTCGACATCCATACCTATCTTGGAGAGAAGCTCGGGGTCATATGCCGGCGTGTGGATGAACTCATGGTTCTTGATGATATTGTACGCCTGCAACTCTCAGTCTCCCTCTAAGTCGAGTGGAGTGCATCATTCTCCGCGTCATCGGCTCCACATGCACTTCTTCCATTGGCGTAGCTTCCTCTTCTTCATGCATCGGGCTTTCTTTGGGCTCGGTGAAGTGGGTGCTTGAGCTGGCACGGGAGCGACTTGAGCTCGACCCCATGACCTTCTTGAGTGCGCTAGCGAGCTTCTTCCCGAACCTACCCACAGTGACACAAAAACAACACGAACAAAAACTCGGGAGCAGGTTAACGTTAGCTCAAAACTATCGAACCCGAGAGCTTGCTATGCTAGTTTGACTACGAATTTTGGCAGAGGTTTCTTGCACAAGTTTTTTGTGGAAAATGCTTGGAAGAATGTATGAGAGCAAGAGAGTTTGAGAGAGGGTGAAAAAGTGGAGAGTGTTGTGTGAGTGAGAGGCTCACACTTACCTCCAATTTATAGTAGAGCACCAAACTGACTAAGGGGGAAGGAGGCAATGGCTAGGAGTGTCTAGCAGCGGCTGAGTGCACGCGACACCTGCGATGGTGTGCGGCTGCCCTGGTGGGCCCGTTTGCTGTCCCTTTGGCGGTTAGCTCCAATGGCTATATGTAGTATAGCCGTTGTGGTTTGGCCGGTTTTCAAACTCAAACTTGCTCCAATTTGATTTTCCACAAAAGTTTTATTGATTTTTTGAATTTTTATGAATATTTGGTAAAAGGAGAACTGAAGACAGACAATTCTATTATTTAGAAATGAATTTTTTTAAAAAATTTTTGATGCATGTGCAAGAATTTAAACATGCAATGTGAAAATTTAAAATGCATTGGAAAATTAAACATGAGATAACTACCGATTTACCTTCGGCAAGGACTCAATGTTTATAGTCCTTTGAGCGGGACTTTTCCTCCTCTTTATTGATCTGTAGCTGCATGAACATTTTTGAGGGAATTCTCGGTTGCCCCGGGATTTTCCCCGAATGGTTGATAGGAATAGCGGCAGCTATCTGAGCTAGTTGAGTTTCTATCATCATAAGTTTTGGGGAGAGATTTCGGGTCAAGTTGTAGTTGGCAAGCTTTCACCTCACAATGCTAATATTCAACATCCTACTTTGAGGCTCATGCATCGTTGGATTGCTATGACTTTATTTCCTAGCCGAGATATTCGATGTGTTAGAAATGATGAATTAAAAATGCTCTATGCCATTGTTAAGAAATTAAAGTTGCTCCTATGAAAGAAATGTTTATTCATTGGTTAGAAACTTTCAAGGTCTGAACATCAATTTCCTGCACATCCCTTGTAACACGTATTGTCACTAATATTGGTGCATTGGAAGGACAAGATGTTATCTACATCCCCACCCCACGCACTATTATTAATGAGCATTTCTTGATGCAAGGCATCATTTGAAATATAATGCTGCAGGAGACCTTGTGTTTTTCTTCCCTGGATATACAAATGAAATCCGGTTACCTAACCCGGAGCTTTATTTGTATAAGTGCTAGGAGCTAACCTTTGATCTTAAGACACAAGAAGAAGCTCACAGGAGTAGTGTTTCTGGCAGGATGACACGGAGCAAGGCTAGGAATGAAGCAGCATCCAGCCCCCAGCAGCCACAGCAGCAGCCACCACACTCCCCAGCGGCCATACAACCAATGTACCATGTGGGTGGGCTCCAGCTGGATACGTACCAGGGTTCATTCCTGGGTACAACCCAGGCTAGGACCAACCCTCGCAACAGCATGAGGCAAGAGGATCAGGTTGGCAGAGCGCGGACAACACCGGAGCAGGGCAGGTAATGGCAGCCCAATCACTCCTCCGACTCCGAGGGACTATCTCCACCAATCCCGCCATGACAGTCTGTCTCAGACAGACGTGAGCTGGATGCCATCAACACCCGACTCGAAGGATTAGAGATCCGTACAGGTGAGATTCAACATTCACTTAACACTCACATGCAGGATATGGCGTAGTGGCATCAGCAGCAACAGCAGTGGCAGCAGTAGCAGCAACAACTTAGACTAGATCATGCATTTGCAACCCACAAGTTTCAAGTTTTCAGGATGAGACATTTTTAGCCAATAAACTCAAATCTTGGGGAAAGCTAAGTTATAAACTAGGCACAAACGAAATATAAGATAGAGCAACTATTCATCATTTCAACAAGGATGAACTAAACATATCTTACAACACATATGTGAGTGGAATAGATATATATATTTTTTGGTCTATTTTTGGCATATAAATTTTTTTAGCAAAATTTTTTTAGCTAAATAATAGATAAGTAAATGCGAGAAAATAAATGAGAAAATAAAGATACAAGGTACCTCTGTGGGGGTCCTCCCCCAAGCTAGCTTCAGGCCTATGGTCCAGAATTGTATCCTAGAGACTGCCAATAGGCCATCTGCTGGTCGTGTTGTTGTTTAGCAGCGCGTTCATTTGTGCCATCTGTTGTTGCTACTACTGCTGCCACTGCTGTTGCTGCTGATGCCACTACGCCATATCCTGCATGTGAGTGTTAAGTGAATGTTGAATCTCACCTGTACGGATCTCTAATCCTTCGAGTCGGGTGTTGATGGCATCCAGCTCACGTCTGTCTGAGACAGACTGTCATGGCGGGATTGGTGGAGATAGTCCCTCGGAGTCGGAGGAGTGATTGGGCTGCCATTACCTGCCCTGCTCCGGTGTTGTCCGCGCTCTGCCAACCTGATCCTCTTGCCTCATGCTGTTGCGAGGGTTGGTCCTAGCCTGGGTTGTACCCAGGAATGAACCCTGGTACGTATCCAGCTGGAGCCCACCCCACATGGTACATTGGTTGTATGGCCGCTGGGGAGTGTGGTGGCTGCTGCTGTGGCTGCTGGGGGCTGGATGCTGCTTCATTCCTAGCCTTGCTCCGTGTCATCCTGCCAGAAACACTACTCCTGTGAGCTTCTTCTTGTGTCTTAAGATCAAAGGTTAGCTCCTAGCACTTATACAAATAAAGCTCCGGGTTAGGTAACCGGATTTCATTTGTATATCCAGGGAAGAAAAACACAAGGTCTCCTGCAGCATTATATTTCAAATGATGCCTTGCATCAAGAAATGCTCATTAATAATAGTGCGTGGGGTGGGATGTAGATAACATCTTGTCCTTCCAATGCACCAATATTAGTGACAATACGTGTTACAAGGGATGTGCAGGAAATTGATGTTCAGACCTTGAAAGTTTCTAACCAATGAATAAACATTTCTTTCATAGGAGCAACTTTAATTTTCTTAACAATGGCATAGAGCATTTTTAATTCATCATTTCTAACACATCGAATATCTCGGCTAGGAAATAAAGTCATAGCAATCCAACGATGCATGAGCCTCAAAGTAGGATGTTGAATATTAGCATTGTGAGGTGAAAGCTTGCCAACTACAACTTGACCCGAAATCTCTCCCCAAAACTTATGATGATAGAAACTCAACTAGCTCAGATAGCTGCCGCTATTCCTATCAACCATTCGGGGAAAATCCCGGGGCAACCCGAGAATTCCCTCAAAAATGTTCATGCAGCTACAGATCAATAAAGAGGAGGAAAAGTCCCGCTCAAAGGACTATAAACATTGAGTCCTTGCCGAAGGTAAATCGGTAGTTATCTCATGTTTAATTTTCCAATGCATTTAAATTTTCACATTGCATGTTTAAATTCTTGCACATGCATCAAAAATTTTTTAAAAAAAATTCATTTCCTAAATAATAGAATTGTCTGTCTTCAGTTCTCCTTTTACCAAATATTCATAAAAATTCAAAAAATCAATAAAACTTTTGTGGAAAATCAAATTGGAGCAAGTTTGAGTTTGAAAACCGGCCAAACCACAACGGCTATACTACATATAGCCATTGGGAGCTAACCGCCAAAGGGACAGCAAACGGGCCCACCAGGGCAGCCGCACACCATCGCAGGTGTCGCGTGCACTCAGCCGCTGCTAGACACTCCTAGCCATTGCCTCCTTCCCCCCTTAGTCAGTTTGGTGCTCTACTATAAATTGGAGGTAAGTGTGAGCCTCTCACTCACACAACACTCTCCACTTTTTCACCCTCTCTCAAACTCTCTTGCTCTCATACATTCTTCCAAGCATTTTCCACAAAAAACTTGTGCAAGAAACCTCTGCCAAAATTCGTAGTCAAACTAGCATAGCAAGCTCTCGGGTTCGATAGTTTTGAGCTAACGTTAACCTGCTCCCGAGTTTTTGTTCGTGTTGTTTTTGTGTCACTGTGGGTAGGTTCGGGAAGAAGCTCGCTAGCGCACTCAAGAAGGTCATGGGGTCGAGCTCAAGTCGCTCCCGTGCCAGCTCAAGCACCCACTTCACCGAGCCCAAAGAAAGCCCGATGCATGAAGAAGAGGAAGCTACGCCAATGGAAGAAGTGCATGTGGAGCCGATGGACGCGGAGAATGATGCACTCCACCTCGACTTAGAGGGAGACTGAGAGTTGCAGGCGTACAATATCATCAAGAACCATGAGTTCATCCACACGCCGGCATATGACCCGAGCTTCTCTCCAAGATAGGTATGGATGTCGAATTTTTCACCATTTGGAAAACTGTTGGGTGGGAGGACATTGATCCCATTTGGGAGGAAGGTTCTCGCCTTCTAACAATTCAATTCCTTTGCTCCTTGAAAGAAGTTGGAAATGGGATTACTTTTCGTTTATTTGAAATAGAATATTTTGTTTCATGGAAAGATCTCAGCTTGCACTTAGGCTTTAATAAGAAATGTTCAATTGATCTTGATCACTCACTCAAAGGTTTCAATCATCATAAGTTTTGGGGAGAGATTTCGGGTCAAGTTGTAGTTGGCAAGCTTTCACCTCACAATGCTAATATTCAACATCCTACTTTGAGGCTCATGCATCGTTGGATTGCTATGACTTTATTTCCTAGCCGAGATATTCGATGTGTTAGAAATGATGAATTAAAAATGCTCTATGCCATTGTTAAGAAAATTAAAGTTGCTCCTATGAAAGAAATGTTTATTCATTGGTTAGAAACTTTCAAGGTCTGAACATCAATTTCCTGCACATCCCTTGTAACACGTATTGCCACTAATATTGGTGCATTGGAAGGACAAGATGTTATCTACATCCCACCCCACGCACTATTATTAATGAGCATTTCTTGATGCAAGGCATCATTTGAAATATAATGCTGCAGGAGACCTTGTGTTTTTCTTCCCTGGATATACAAATGAAATCCGGTTACCTAACCCGGAGCTTTATTTGTATAAGTGCTAGGAGCTAACCTTTGATCTTAAGACACAAGAAGAAGCTCACAGGAGTAGTGTTTCTGGCAGGATGACACGGAGCAAGGCTAGGAATGAAGCAGCATCCAGCCCCCAGCAGCCACAGCAGCAGCCACCACACTCCCCAGCGGCCATACAACCAATGTACCATGTGGGGTGGGCTCCAGCTGGATACGTACCAGGGTTCATTCCTGGGTACAACCCAGGCTAGGACCAACCCTCGCAACAGCATGAGGCAAGAGGATCAGGTTGGCAGAGCGCGGACAACACCGGAGCAGGGCAGGTAATGGCAGCCCAATCACTCCTCCGACTCCGAGGGACTATCTCCACCAATCCCGCCATGACA